>JXOV01008239.1:3516-23959 GCA_001014945.1 Clogmia albipunctata | reverse complement strand
ACACAAAATATTGGTCTCGGCTATGCCATAGGACCATTATTATGTTGCAAATTAATTACCGTTTGAACAACCATCTGCATATAATTTGGCTATTTTGTTCGATTTTTGGCACATTACGTAGGTATTAATGATAAATCTGCTTATCTGTAATGTAAGTAAATTATAGTAATGGCCTTATATTAATTTAAATGGGAATTTATTTTACAAAAATTAAGCAAACAAATGTTCCATGTCAGAATAAAATAGGTATTTGCCTTATGACCAAGTAGTTAAGAAGAATTCCAAGAAGAATTCCAACAGTTAACGGTAACTTTACAAGTTAAGGTTTCACTTGAAACATTTGTGAAACATGTCAATTTTTAAATTTTCCTTATAAATAATGAAATTTAATATTATAAAAATTTCAGCACTCATGAGTGGAGTGCAAAAAACGTTATGTCCTGCTCGGGTGTAAATTCCTGTTTTTTAACTCGGAAACGATTAAACACTTGCATTCGGCTCGAATGTTTCACACTCGTTTCACTCATTAAAAATAGTTGACTTTACATCCTTGTATCAGAAGTAACTATTTTTGAACTTTCGTATCGTAACGTTAGCTTTTCAACCTCGATTTGAGTCTCATAATTCATTGCTTTTTCGCACAAGTCAAAATTTCGAGTTTTTATTTCAGAAAAAAAAGGCATATTCTACGAATAAATTTATTTCAAATCAAAATTTCGGGCCGTTCGGATTTTGTAAGGAAACTGGAAAGAAAACAACTGATTTTACTCTTTTGTAGCCAAAATTATTTTTAATATATTCAACTTAATCTCGGAGTAATGGCTAGGGGTCGGTAAATAAAATATCTCTTATAAAGGATGTTCATAATTACCGAAACATTTGAATTAAATACAAAAAGAGAGTTTTTAATCTTTATTTATTAATTCAAAATAAATGTTTAAGTACACTATTTTGGGTTTTGTATTGCATATTCGTAACACATCGACGTTATCCAGGTTATATAATCGGAACTGAGCCAATCTGTTCTGAAAAAGTTCTTGAAAAGGATATGGTCGTAAAAGCGTTGTCCTAGAGGCTATTTATTCGATGTGTTATACAATACAAAACCCTAAATAATGTACCTTATGCATCACTTAAAGAATTTAAAATTAATGCCTGTCTTTTTTTTTAATTCAAAAGTTGTGTTAACTTTGGGGTACAATTTACAAGATAAATGAAGCATTGCGAACAAATTAAAGAAAAACTCATTGACTCCTTATTATAATATAGTTTTTAGTAATTTTTTATTCATATTAATTATTAATATTGACATTTTACTTTCAACTATGTAAATATTTGATAGTTTTGGTGTTAACATTTAGAATAATGATAGGTCAAGAAAGTTATAATCCAAGTCTATTCAGAAACTAGAAACTTTCTTATACAAATAATTACGTTCATAGAAAACTAAGTGAAATTAATCAATACTACAAACTATTACGCACAGAACATTTATTTCACCTCAAGGTAAAATCAATTTCCAAAGTTTTGACAGAAAGCCGCAAAGTTAATAACAAAGGGAACTTTTATGTTAATAGGAAACTAGTCCAGGAAATTAGTATTTGGTTAACCGAAGATTAGGTGTTGTTTCTTTATTTCTGGTTTGAGGAAATATAATCAATTTCAAAACTGTAATTTACATTCTTGAAACTAATTTAAGTCTTAATATATTAAAAAAGATATTGTGACGGGTTTGTTTTATTATTTTTTACAAATAAAAATCGATTTTAATCCAAGTCCAATAACTACAGTTTCACTAATTAATTTAAACTGTTTAATTTTTAATAAAAGTAGCTAACAGCTGTTATTATCGAGTTTCCAAGTTAGGGTAATTTGAGCGCCATATGCTTTAGTAGTCAATAGTTTAATTATTGAGTAAACTATTTTCTGAGGAAATAATAATTTAAGAAGAAATTTATAAGTATAGAAATTTATATTTGGAAAACAGATTAGTAAATATGTTGAAATAAATTTAATTATTTAAATAATTAATTTTAAAGTCGAAAAACCAATACTGTTCTGCCCAAATTTTTAATGAACTATACTTAAGAATTTCATTATTATCCATATTTTAAAACTAATTAGAAATTTAATTAATCATAACAAGAATATTAATTTTAATAAATAAATATGATATTATTTTCAGACCAGACTCATTAAATGCATCATATAGAGAAAAATGTTTCATATTGAATAACTTAAGTTTTTAATAAAATAGGGGAAATATGTACAAAATGACATATATTTTTGTTTTAAATTAGAGTTTTTTGTAGTACCCATCAATCCCATATTTTACAGTAATCAAGCTGGGCTACATATTTTTTGAAATTACTATGCATTTGCTGCAAAAACTGAGCAGAAATAACGACTTCTGAGATCGGTCATAATTCGTTTTATCTATAGCGTATAGGACAAAATGATTAACATGTAATATCGCTGTAATTATTGCCATAGTTCTCTAAAAAAAAACTACGTTCTTCTAAAATCGCCAGTGTAGTAGCGTGAATCCAATAAAAACAATTAACCAACCTTCTCCGGGTCTAGGTCATGAAAAAAGATAATAAGAGTTTATAAGTGAACAATTCTTTTCATCATAATGAGAAATATTAGGAAAATTTCGCATTCATCATTATCGTCTTATCTTCGTGACTAAGATAGGTAGGGTGCTTATAATTTTAGGGCATTTTGGCATAGGAATATCTACAAAATATGAACATCTAATTTAATTAATTAATTTAAAAGAAATATATTTTTTTTAAATACAATGTGATAAATTTAACCGACTATACAATAAATCTCGTTACGCTGAAATAACTATTGAGGTTCTTGACACTTGTAGGCATGGAATTAATTCGTTCAATTTGTGATAGGTTAGCGGAAGTTGTTTGGGTCACACGAAGTCCTAGTCATAAGCGAGCTAGAAACAGACAAAATCCAAATATACCTCCTATGTTAGTCTGTATATTTCTCATACTCGTTATGAATGATCATCATCATCATTAGTGCCTAAAAGTCCGCTCACTTCTGAACGTAGGCCTCTCTTCTAGAATTTGACGATTTTCTATCTGTTGTTAGTCTTCTCCAAGTATGTCCGAAACATCTTCTCAGATCGTTGTCCCATCGTTCCGCTGGTCGTCCTCGAAGTCTGACATCCGCTCTGGGTATCCAACTGTTTACTAGATTACTCCAATTATTAGCTCTTGCAACGTGGCCAGCCCAATCGAATTTTAAAAGTTGAATTCTAGTAACAGCGTCTTTTATTTTGCTTGCATTTCTAAGGTTGATGTTTGAGACTTTGTCTTGAAGACGAATACCCATCATTTTTCTTTCCATGTGTCTTTGATTTACAGCAATTAACTGTATTGTTCTCTTTGTCAAAGGCCATGTTTCACATCCGTACGTTAAAACCGGCAACACACACTGATTATAGACTTTTGCTTTTAAGTGTTGTGGAATATTGACGTGAGAATCTAGGACATTGTTTAGCTTGCCAAAGGCTGCCCAGGGTAGTCTTATACGTCTTGTTATTTCTTCGTCAATATTCCCAAAAGACAAGTGTTGACCCAAATATACATAATCATTTACTAAATCTTGCATTTTTTATCTCAGCTTTAGAATTGAATAGTATTATGAATAGTTTCATGATGAAAAAAATGTTTTATGTTGATCAGATTTGAGTGAAACTTTTTTTTTCAAAATTGGTAAAAATTATTTACGTTATTTTAAAGAATGTCTTTATATCTATTAAAACACTTATAGACTATTAAAACCGCAGCGCACTTCTTTCTTATTGGATAAAAAATAACAATACATCATCTATTCTAAGAAGTAACAATATTAAATATTACAAAATTTCTAAATTTTATACTTATTTTATAAATATGCTATTCAATAATGCTTTAGTTTTATATCACCAATTCATATAATTATATAACAAATTCTTTCTATTAAATCGTTTAAAGGTTGTGCACAATTAAATTCAGAAAAATATCTTGTAAAAGCCCCATTAATAATTCATAAGTTTTTAGAGATAAAGTGATTACATTCTAATTATTGACAACTACGCAATGGCCATTCAATTGCAGTTATTTAAAATAGAATTATTAGAACTAATATGCAAATAACTAGCATGTTAGTCCGTTGTTTATTGTCCTTTTGTGAATAATCGAATAATAGACCAATGGTTTCATAATGTTAATTATAATGGTGGAATGAAAACAAATATTATTCTGCTGAATTGTTGCCTAAACCGAAATTTGGGCGCCTGTAATGAGTTGCAAATTTGGTGGCCAAATGGGCGTCAACTCGACTATTTCACACTACTCACTTTCCGGTCAATATCCTGCCCATGACCTGGCCATTTTAATTCACTCAAATTTCCGCTAATTAGCAAAGCAATTATTATTAAATAGGGTGTTTATGAATATTGTTCTTTTATTTTGCTATTAATTGTGTAATGCCTTTTTATTTCATATAAGATTTTGTATTTTTAGGATAAAATAGATATAAATCATTCTTAATTTTTTTTATTAGGCTTTTGCGAAGGAAATTTGGAGAAATTTTGTTTTATAATTATCAAATTTATTTTTTTGTATATAACTTAGTAATTTTCTTTCTTAATATAATAAAATATCTCAATAAATATAAATATTTATTAGAGAAAGAACATAGAATAACACTTTTAACAATACAGTAGAATTCTGCTTATCCTAGCAATGATTATCCGTCTTTCTGCGTTATTCGAGGCACTCGTCTCATCTGCAGTCGCCATAATATAATATTTGATGTATACGCTGGGATGATACGGATAGAGTCGCTTTGGTATATATTTAACTATGTTCTAGCTTTTCACTTAATAATAAAATACATAAACAATGGCGCATTTCATTTATGTTGGTTCACAGGATTTTCAATTTATGTTGTAGTCTTTCTTAGCAAATATATGATAAACCGTTTTATTCGAGTTTAAGATTATCCAATGTACACTTGCCCTGATAGCCTAGGATAAACGAATAATTAATAAACGCATTTTAAGGCGGCTAAGAAATGAAATAAGCTTCGCAAGCACATTGATATATTTTATTACGTCCGAAAATAGATGCCGTAAATACGGTCAATAGAGATTAGTTCGTCACACTATACAATACAAAAAGTAATCACTTTGTACGGTAACGGTTTTATTCAAATTTTATTTATGCTCAAGTTTGCGTGTTTCCAGCACGATTTTTCGTGTATTTCTTTGTATTTTTTAATATCAATTCTTTCATTTCATTTTTACAATTTAAAAAATTCACACATAAATTATATCAATTTGACAAAATCATTATTTGTGCTACAAGAGAGTAAAGTCAACTGTTTTTCAAAAGTGTGAAACATTAGAGCTAAAGGCGAGTGTTTCATCGTTTCCGAGTTAAAAATAGAACTTTACACCGGAGCAGGACATAACGATTTTTGCACTCCACTTATAAGCACTGAAATTTTTACAATTTCACATTAAATTTTATTATTTACAAGAAAAATTTAAAATTTGACATGTTTCACAAATGTTTCAAGTGAAATCTCAAATTGTAAAGTTATCGTTAACGATTGGAATTCGAAATAATAAGGCAGATGCCTATTTTATTGTGACATTGAACATTTGGTTGCTTTAATTTATATACAATAATTTCCCATTTAAAGCAATATAATATATAATATATTCTAATT
Source organism: Clogmia albipunctata (assembly GCA_001014945.1). NCBI lineage: Eukaryota > Metazoa > Arthropoda > Insecta > Diptera > Psychodidae > Clogmia > Clogmia albipunctata. Next base: position 18,214 of record JXOV01008239.1, on the reverse strand, counting down.
TATTTACCTGACAGTTAAGTAGATTTATATCTGATATCTACGTAATGTGCCAAAAATCGAACAATTTTTACTGATTGCCATAAGGTGCAACATTATGAAACTTAAATGGATATCGAAATGCTTATGTGTTGATACTGGAGTGCAAAAAATCAATTTCATACAAATTAAAGGGGTTCCATATAAAATCAGAATGGTAACCTTTCTTCAAACCTTTATTACAAAATATGTTTGTGACTCTTTCTTCTAAGTCGATACATTCGCCATCTAGTTGCAGTTTTTGAAACTAATAATTAGCATTTCGCAAATCAAAGTTGATTGAATTTAATATTTAAATTTTGTCTATTTAAACAATGTGCACACAGGATGTTGAAGATCTGTTATCATTAAAATAATGGCAGATGTAAAATGTTCTAGTTAACGTTCTTTAAATTTGAGTTTTACCAAAATATTAATTTAAAGTTATTGATTGAAGTATTATTTAGGTCATGTAAAAATATAACAACTATAATATTGCAAAAAATAAACGATTTATTTTCCTTTTTATCGTAATTCCTCCATTTTATTGTACTTAAAGTTATGTTTAATCTTATCTAAATTTTTATGTGAAATTGGACAAGAAAAACGTCATTTAATTACATTAAATTGGAAATTTAATGGTGTGAGTTCAGTTGGAAAATAAAGGCGGAGAGATTTATATAACCTGAAATTTGTCAGACTGAATGGACTTTGAAAAGAGCCACGTTTGTATAGTTGACAATGCTTAATTGCAGTTTCTGTTCTGTTCTGATAGATTGCCTCTTACTCCCCTTATCACTCTTCTCGTCTGAAGGACTTTGAATTTTTCAAGAGTCACTCTTTGCACCACAATACACCACACTTTTGTCTCTGCTAATTGACAAACAACCTGCAATCGGTTTTAATCACCCCACTCTTCTCTAAAACACTCTAACCTTGTCTATTTCAACCCAGTGAAGGATGTGCTTAGAGCTTTATTTTCAATGAGATATTTAATTTATGGCCATTTTTAAATTTATTTCTCATAATATAATAATTATTCGAAATTATAAACTTGATTTAAAGCTATTTACCATGAAAACCAATTGTTTTTTTCAATAAGTGTTTTAAATTACTTTAAATTTTAAATGCATATCATAACAATTGGCAAATATTCTAAAACAATTAACTTTTTATTTATTTAAACATACGTTTATCAAAAATTAATATTTTTTAACTTTTTGAATATCATGTTCAATTTCCTCGAAGAATAACTTGAATTTTATTAATTGTTGTTTATTTTTATATTATTAATTATAAAATGCTGCTCACCTAAATAGACCCAGCGATTTGAATGTTAATAACTGTTGTATTGTTCAATGTTTTAAGAATTACAATAAATATGTAATAGGATTCATTGGCAACTGATTTATGTTAAAAAAATTTAATCAACCAATTGCAAATAATTTTATAAAAAAAAATTGTGATCGCTTCGAGTTTTCGTAAAAAGACACACAAATATTCATTTTTCTTCACAAGGTCAATTATGAATAAGGTTGTGCCGATTTTCTTTTGAGATGCTCTGGGTTTCGTATGCGTCAGTCCAAATCAAAATGATCACAGCACATATTTAGTATGTTGACTATACTTTTAACTATAAGAAATTTACACCATTTCTTTATTTTTTTTTATGGAAAGACAAAGAAAATAACTTTTGCGATTATTTCCCTATTTCGGCACAAAATAACCTTCTTTATTCATTTTAACACACAAATATATTATTATACTTACTTCACTTAGATAATTACTTTAAAAGTTTTTTTGTCACTTAATTTTAAAGAATCAAACAAACCAAAACAAAATTTAAGAGAAAGGGGTGACGCCATCGGCCTTCCTTCAAGTCACAGCTTCTAAGGCAGATTATTACAACAACAAACAATCGGAATAGCTTAGTATGTTTAGCGCAATTGTTCCTTCATAGTTTTTTGTTTCTTTGAAATATTAATGTTTTGAAAAATAATAAAAACTTTATATTTTCATAATTCTTATTAGAAAAAAATACCCAAGTATTGAAGAACTACCAAGTATTAAAAATTGCAATTAAATGGGGTTAAACCGTTAAATGCCAAAAGAACACACTTTAAGCTAAGTGATTATATTTGGACTTTTGTATTTTCTTTAGTTTTAATTGAAGGAATAATAATTTGTGCCATTTAAAAAAATAATTTTTAGAAAACGTCGGGAAACGTTGAAAATATATTACATTAAATGTAAATTAATTAAATACCTATTTAGTTTAATTGCTTGTTTAGTTAGGAATGTATCCAGGTATTTCGAGTAATGATATATTTTCTATCAATTTAACATCTAATTTAGTGATTGAAACTATTTGTAGATATTAATTCCACAGGCACAAAATTTAAAAGCACCTCTTCTATTTCTCGTCTTTTCTCTAAACTTGAACTTTTTGTACAAAATTCAATCTCTTTAAAGCAGTCTTTATCTCTGAACGTAGTTTGGTTGCATTGATTTCGTTTAGGAAATTAATTAGAGACTTTAATCGAGTAGATAACTACTAATTGCTAATCCTTAACCGTTTGCTGCACACTGTTTTGCTAATGAGACGTTTATTATTTTCTTCCCTTTCTTTTTTGTAGATCACCCAATTTTGCAGATTTTAGAGTCACGCATTGGAGACAAGCAAGCCGTTGAATTTGTTAGGAAACAAAGAGGTCGACTAGCCGGCTAAATTAATGGTAGTATCCAGTTACCGACCCTAAAAATCCATTTACAAGACACTATTCCCATTCCAAGCCCAATACCCGAAAAAGAGTAATTCAATCGTAGTGATCTCTGACAACAGCCACTTTCTCTACCAAAAGCCTACTACACTACTTAAATTTAATTAAACGCAGACATAAAACACGATACAAAATGGATGAAAATGGAGAGAACCTATCGAAACGCTTATTAATCTACAATATGAAAATAATGGTTAAACTATTATATGATACTATATATATACATAGAGAGCTACTATAAAATATCAAATATCTAGCGTTAATTAAACGTAGTTACTTTGAATTCGGGACGAATTTCGGGGAAACAAAAGGTGATTTTATCAACACACTAAGCTACTTTGGTCAGTGATGTTTGTGCTCTAAACCTCTCTCTCTTTCGTATACCATAAAAGGAAACCTACCAAGGATGGGGAGAAAAATCAATTATTCGCAGTAGTGTCCTCTGTTCACGTATCAAGTGTGCTATATACTTTTTAATAATTATACAAGAAAGACACTCTAGTCACTTTTAAACAGTTTTAGTTCACCTTTCAGCAGAGCTATACAGTTTAATTAAAATAAATAAAAAAATGGATTAAAATTTAAGATTAAAAACAAATAATTTATATCTGTAATTTTTAACCCTTTGGCCTTTTTATTATTTTTATTGTTACATTGTAACCCTTTTATTTATTTTAAGTACAATATTATTTCTTTGCTGCCCTGTGTTTCGAAAGCTAAGGAAATCAGAGATTATTTGTTTATATAAATTATATACGAGTAATTTAGCTAATCTGTTGAAATCTGCTTACATAAATTCATCTGGTAGGTGAGTCGGTTACAGTACAGGACAATGTTGTCATAACTTTATATTCGCCAGATCAACTATTTCCTTAAGGCAACGGTTTAATGAGGTTAATTTTTTTTCTTCTTAAAATAATTTTGTTAAAAAGGTTTAAGCTTTCTTAGAAAGACTAAACAATAAAACACGCTGAGCGCCTTCTATTAAAGTTTGTTTACCAATCCATACATAAAGTAATGTTGTTATTTAATAAAATTTTCTCGAGTTATGTAATCTTAATGGTAGATTAAATTTTAACATAATTAGTTTGATCAGTTCATTTAAAAAAACTTTTAAAATTCAGTTTCTTAAAATGTATGCAATAACATAATAAGAAAAAGGTAGTGCAGTCCGAAAATATGATCATACGGCCTCTATTTGATGACAAATCGAAATTTAGACATAAATATTTTACACATTTTTAGTTTTCAAATTATATTGATTTTGAATTATTAAAAAATAAATAAAATCATATCAAGTAAATTATCCGTAACCAACTTCGCCCTTAAAAATAAGTTGTCATCAAATTTGGGCTTTACATGTGGCCGTACTTTAGGAATGCTCTTCTAGTTAATTTTACCATAATCCTTAACCGTAAATACAAGAATTATTTTGTAATTCATTTAACAATCAATAATAAAGACTCGAACGAAGGGGTTTTACTGTACTTACATTTTTCTTTACTTAGAGGAGGCGCCCGGTTTCTAAGTTGTGGTCATCGGGTTTTTCAACATTAAAATAATTTATAGTTTTTAAAAGTACTTTTCTAAATCAAACTAAATTTATATTTTTTATATGATTTTTATTAAAAACAATGAATAAAGCAAATATCAGTATTTTCAATGTGGAGTAAGTAAAATAAGAAATGTAAAATTTCTCATTAAAACTCAATCCAACAGTAATCTTTTTCTTATTTTAAATAAAATAAACTGTAATAATCATGTCGAATACTATATTTTAAATTATATGAAGTGCACTTTGTTATATAAAAACTGTTTTCAAAAATCATTATTGGTTATTGCACTTTGAAACTAAAGGAAATTGCGGATTAATTCTTCTTTACTTGAAGGAGGTGCCAACATATTTCAACTACATTGTGTATTTTGTAATTGAGAAAAATACTGATTATAAAGAATAGCTTCAAAAAATTCTTTTCATATTTTTAACCATGCTTTTTAAATTCATTTTCAGTAGAAGAATACTTAATTATTTGGAATTTAGTATTTAGTTTGGGTCTTAGTTTAGCTTCTTATTATAAAAATAATAACTAATTTTTAGTGAACGTTTATAAAAAAAGTAGATAATATTGTTTTTGCATAAAATTGAAATTGTGGAGAGCTTTATTTAAAACAAATTACTTTAAAATTCACGTTTTATGGATAAAACGTGTCTGTGTCATTCAAATTTTCATTATTAAAAAACCAACAATAAAACAGTCTTATCGCTTTAGTGCAACAGAAAGAGTCATTAAATTAATTTCATTATATGCATTCCATTTAAATAAGGTCGTTTATTCATTTGACTTTGTTCGAATGCCTAGTGCATTTGGCGCAAAATTTATGGCTCTGCTGGGGGGAGGCATTCGCATTAAAACTATCAATTATTGCCTGCATACGTACAATGTAAATTATTACACAGAGACTTTCACACAAAAAACGACAGCAAAAAGCATTAGAAAGGACACGCATTTTGTAGTAGAGTTATGCTTCGTTTGTTTCGCAAATCGACCTCTTCGTCAACTGTACCTTTTACTTGCAAAAAATAGAAATAATAAAAGTATGAAAAAGAACTAGTTAATTGTAGTGAATTTAAACGAAACAAAAGGAACACAAAACCAGCAAGTAAAACCAGACTATTAATCAACTTTTTTATACCTTTTGCTCTACATTTATTCTTATCACTATACACGGTTTTCGCAAAACAAAAGGAGGAATTGTGGGGAGAAAATATGTAAAAGAGAAGAAACTAAAACACAGACGATTGCCTTCACACAAAAGACAAAAACACACAATGTGAAAAACCTTCAAAGGAGAACTTGTATTTAAAAAGATATCGTCTACAAATCACACTTTTATATTTATATTTAACAACTAAGTGAAGCTTTATAGAGGAAATTTATGGATTTTTTTAGAAACCAATCAATGATCAATTTTTCTATAATCTCGTTAATCGATTAAGTGACTGTATATTTATATAGAAAATTAATGGAGAATATCAATTTTGACTAGAAATCACACACCCCAACAAAAGTATTGTGACTCTTTTCTATGAGAATTTATTTTTATAGAGCCAAAAAGATACTATTTTTACTGTTTTCGATACCATTTATTTCGCCTAATGGCTCCACAATTCGGGCCCATTGTATCACGCAGGAATTTTCCGATTATTTCCTTTTTGAAAAATGTATATTTATATATTTACACAAGAGACAACAACCACACTACTAAAACATATACAGGCGCTTTTGTAATTAATATATATATATAAATATTACCTTATATCGACGACTATATTGAAAAGAGGAGATTAGGAAATTGATACGATCTATTTTATATTTTCAAAGAAACTTTACCAAAGCCGAAAGATTTCTTATGATAACTATCATATATTTGCATATAAATTTAAAATATTTAAAACAAATATATTCAATCCATCGTGCATTTCATTGTATATTTTTCTGATTAATTATCACTGATCACTAACATTCATTACTTAATTACATATCTCTTAGAGATACAATTTAAAATAATAATAAAGAGAGAAAGCGCTTTTCACACATCAGTGTTATTGATAGAAATCCCATTTTATAGACATGATTTTGGCAATTTTAAAGAAAGTTCTTATAAAATTCTGTAGTTGATGAGAACTTACAATCATCAACTTTATTATTTAATTTTTGTAAACCTTTCATTCACTAAAGTTTGATTGTATTTTTATTTGGTTATCAAATAAATTGTGAAACTAATTATAAGGGGTGTCCCAAAATGAACGCAACTTTTGAAGCTGTTAAAATTTATAGAATCGAGATTTACACTACCAACTCTACAAATCCAATATCGGACTACCGACAGAGCCAATCAAGATTTGGGAGCTGATGTCAATTAATAAACACCGAGTTTTCAAAACGATGATAAATTTATTTTCCAAAAAAGATTTTTAACCATAGATTTACTGAACAAGAATCACCGGGGAGGGCGCGAGCAACTTTACAGCTGAACCTTACTGAACGAAGATTTGATCACGACCGAAGCATTGTCTTCTATCCGCTGTCGCTATTTATGCTGGAGGCAACGGTTCTTCTTCTTCCAATCCGTTTTCCCAAATATATTCGGGGAAACGGATCGGAAGAAGATCGGAAGCATCGGTCACATAATAGTCTAAGAGAGATAAAACTATCGTTCCGTTTAATTAATTCAAGTGATATCTGATTTGGTTTTCAAAACAATATTTTCACTTTCATCCAATGGGATGGCTCCTTTATGTTCGGTGGTTGACCATAAGGTTTAATAGAATGACTCCACCTGATTCTAGCAGTTGGCTAATAAATTATAGTCGTTGTCCTTTTAATGAATTTTGTTGATTCTTGTGATCGTGGCCCAATTATAAAACTGGGTTAACGTTTTATTGTCTGTAATGTATTTGGTACTTTGATGACCCATTTTGTTGGGTGAACAACAGGGTGGTCAACATATAATAGGGTGAAACTATTGTATGATTAATATATCGGATAATAACTATAGCCAATAATTTGTTAAGAGAATTGTAAAGTGAGTGAGAGTTTTCGGACATTTTGTCTAACGTTGTTGACATCAATATCTTTCTATTTTTGCCTGAACAAATCAACAATTTGAGCCCAGTAAAGCAGTAAAAGTACGACCTAGTTGCATGAAACTTATTTTTGATTAAGAAAAATCTAGCCCAAAAACTGCAACAAATAGATCATTTAAGAAAGAAGATGATTTATGATAACCACTTTTAAATTTTTTAAGCTCAAAATTCGACAGTTCTTTTTGTGAACATAGTTTTCGAGGTGAAAATAGGCCTCATCATACAGACGATTTTTGTTCGAATTAGTCTTGAAAATTTTCATGTATAGGATATGGTCTTACAAGAGTTATCCTGAAGGATATTTTCTCGACGTGTTACTCCATATAAAACCAGGGTCAAGAGCATGGGGCACTCAGAGCGCGAGAGTGCAATTTCGAACTCACGTAGGGTAGGGAGAACTAAAATTTGCCCTTTGGGCTAAATGGTGATCAAGTGCCGAGTGCCGGTGTTACTCCCGCTACCCTTGTGGGTGTCTCTCTTTTAAGAAAGAGCTTGTAAAGTGCAGACCACACTAAAATTTTATATTGACCCTATACGGGCACTGCAAAATGGTCAAATTAATGGGCTCTCTATTATGTGCAAAGGGCCGTTCTCTTAAACCTGTTTAAATTCCTTACGCATGTACTTTAAAGTTCACTTAACGAATAAAAAGCAATAAATTTTAACTCTTAAATATAGTCAATTCAAAAGTTGCATTAATTTTGGGACACCCTTAACATTAAAGTTATTGACTTAAACTTCATTTAATTTATAAAAAGAAAAACCTTTAAATTTAAGAAAATATAATTCAATTTAATTTTTTAATTTCAATTGATTGTTCATCCCTTTGGTCTGTTTTTCTTTTATTCTCATGTCTAATCATCATTTTAAAAGCCAAACTAAATTGTAAAGAATAAAAAATATCATATATACAATCCATATAAATAATCAAAAAAAAAAACTTCATCCTACCCGAAGAAAGGTAATAAAAAATAGAGTCGTTTTCCATTCGTGTCGAGCTTAAATGTGATTATATTGAATTTGTCCTCAACAGAGAAAACTTTAATAAAATCTACAAAAAACACACAATATATTTCCGTTACAAGTGTAAACTAATTTTATTATAACCCATGTTACATTATAAAGTATAAAAAGTATATCTTAATAAAAAAGAGAGAGCAGAATACAATTAAATTAGAAGGAAAGGAAGAATGAAATATATACAAGAATACCTATATTTTGTTGTGCGAATTTTCTACGCAATTGTGAATCAGTTCAAAAATGATAAATGACCATCGTCTGGCCGGGGGCTGTCATCCCCCAACAACGTGTATTTAATTGAGTTTTCGTGTTCGGGATATTTAATCATCACCATGATTGAAAACTACTGCTGCAGCAAATAATAAAAATAAAGACACACAATCACACACAAAAGTAAAATAATAAAATTGTCATTATTCAAACATTATAATTATGAATGTACATTTGTTGTGAATAAAAATGAATAAAAAGTATATTATAGCAAAATCAAACACAAATGAATTCAAATTGGTTTTACTATAAACTCTTAATGGTATTCTAATGGATTTTTTAGTATTAAATTATAAGGTAAGTTATAATGTTGTGTAATGTGTATGGTTCTTAATAATTATTTAAGGTTTTAATTATTATTAATTAAAATACAAATCTATCAGTTTGTTTATATTATTAATATTTATTTAAAACATCGATTAGAATTCTAATAAAGACTTGTTCGGTTCAAAGTAAATTTATTTTCAGTTTATCAAAGTTTACAACTGAACAAATTTTCATAGTTAAAACTAAAGATGTCTTTACAAGTGACTCTTCCCTACTGCGATTTATCAATTATTATTTTATAGTAAGTTTAATTTAAACCTAAGTGAAGTACCAGATTCACTTATATAATATGTTCTTCGGACCTCCTTTTGTCTGTATTATCATTTTCAATTTCGAAGTCTAGGATATGAATTAAATAAATTAATTAAATTCAATTATATTACAACTGTTATACAGAGTTACATTGCAAAATGCCTATTTTCTTCCCTATACAGCCCTGTAATTCTTCTAATAATTTTCTTTTCAAGGATGCAGATCTTTTCTAGGCTACTGGACTTAGAAGAAGTCCATACATTTGCCGTACAACATGATTGGTCTAATCAAAAGTTTATACAAATTTTCTTTGATTATCTGGCTCATCGCAGTCTGTTTTTCATAATTTGTACTAGCACTACCATACGCCTTTTTTGCTTTGTTTATGGTATGTTGTATATGTCCAGCAAATTTTATTTCTTTGTTGAACATAATTCCTAAATACCTTACATTATCTGATAATCGCCAAAGCCGTGACCACCAATCAATTTCAGTATGTGAAGATCAGTGTTTAACTTTCTCAGCTTGTGTCTAAGACCCTCGATCCAAACACTTTCGAAGGCTTTGCTGATGTCTATGAACCAGGTAAGTGCTGTAGCGCTGTTGTTGAAGGAGAAGGCCACTTTGTCTCGAAGTAGGCAAAGGGCGTCAATTGTTGAGTGGCCGCGGCAGAACCCGAATTGATACGTCGGGATGGGGTCTTCCTTGTTTGGTTTTCAATTCAAAATGTTCATAACCTTCCACCAATGAAATTATTGATAAGAAATTTACTATAATGTAGATTTAGTTGTTTTTTTATCATTAGAGACTATGCATTAATGTTTAATCAATATTGGTCTTCTTGATATTTATTTTAAGAACAAAACTCTGAATATTTTGTATAAAACTCGTACTAAAAAAAATAATATATGTGTTCAAGGGTTTTATTGAGATTGATACCCTTATAATGTATAGTTTGTTGCTCCATTTTTGCTAATAAAAATCTAACTTTAAACAATTGAAATTTAAACATAATTGAATTTCATTCAAGTTAGATTTTAGGGCATAAACATCAAATAACCGTCAATTTTTGATAATTGGTTAAAAAAAAGTTTACAGAATCTATTTAAGTTACCATACGAGGGTGGTCTGAGAAATAATTAGCTAAACTCCATGTAGCGCTAATAAAGCAAAAACTAACTGTTAATTTGAATTGAACACGCTCAACATATATATATATATAAATATATATATTTTTAACACTTATCCTGCTGATATTTCAGGTAAATTGGTAATTTTTTTTTAATCGCGAGTAAAAACAAACGTTTTGGAGTTTTTTTAAAACATGGAAAATGAGCAATATCGATCGATGATCCGATTCTAGATTTTGGAAGGGAAATCACTGAGCGAAATCAACAATAATTTGGATACTGCTCAAGACAACTCTTGTCTATAAATAGCAATCACCAAATTTGTCTTGACGGGCTTCATTGTGGTTCCACGTCTGTTTTTGTCGAACCATGTCCAAGTGCTCCAAAAACGGCTCATATGGAAGATAAAGTGAAAAAACCTAGGTTCTGGGTTTTTTTATTAGCTTTTTATATCATTTTGAAATTGTTTACAAACCATAAGTACGCTGATATCTCATAAAGTGCATAAACAGTCGAAAAGTGTACTGCACCCGGCTAATGTGTTACTCAGCAGGAAAATATGGTTTAATCGCACCACCAGGAATGTGGATACAATTTATAGAGATCTGTTGGTTTGATCGATATTAATTTTATTAAATAGGCAAAAAGGATAATAGAAATAGAAATTTACTTGGCCGAAATTTTGGTCAGATTCGATGTAATACAGAATTAAACGACTTCATATTGCGAAGAAAAAATTACAATTTGGTCATGGCTTGGTCGATTCCCACCTCTTCCGCTTCGAAGGACAAAACAGTCGAATTAGACTACGAACTGCAATTTCATTTTTTATATTCTGTAGATTTGACTCTTTTCGATTACTATAGCTATAGCTCCATAATTGAAAAGGTCACATGCCTAGCTGAAATGTAAGTCGAATTCATAGTTTATCGCCGCCAAATAAGCCTATTTTCCAGACTTTTTGACAATTTTTTAAACAAGTTAAAAAAATTATAGGAACGTTGAACTTAGTATATTGATCTCCAAGGAGATTATGTTGAAAAATAAATGATCAGTTTTTAAAAATCTTATGTTTTTCTACGAAAACTAATTATTTCTCAGACCATCCTCGTAAAAGTTCTTATTCGTGAGGGTTACATTCCGTACAAATACCGCGAATAAGGAGTGGTTTTTTATATGGTAATATTCGTTCAAAGATAACAATATACGAGTAATTTGCCTTATTAATTAAATAGGTGCTATTAATTGACTAATAATACACTGAAAACATATACCAGGTGTGTAATTATGAAAACGGACAGAAAAAACTCGTTTATTGTAATGGATATGATACAAAGAAACTTATGCAAAGTATTGCCAGTCGCTAGCCACTACTCTTCTGCATCTTTCTGGAAATTTGTAGATTCCGTGCCAAAAAAATTGTTTGTCCCTTGAGCAAAACCATTCATTGAGCCATTTTCTTACTTCTTCGAAATTGGCGATTAATAATTGATTTTTATACTATTTATTAATTTTAAAAGTAGTTACACTAAATCGTACACAAATATTGAAATATCACATTATGAAAATATTATTATCCTAATTTACATAAAGCACGTCATTCATTACGTCATTTGACCTAAAACCGACAAAAATTGTGAGTTTTTTTTAAAAATTATAATAGTTTAACTAAGTTTTTTCCGAATTTTATATTTGTTAGCTATATTTGAAATAAAAAATTATATCACTTTAAATACAGAAACACGAATGAACCCTATTAAAAATTACTATTTAAGTTATATTGCAGTGCAATCTGCGTAATAAATTGTACAATTATTTCAATAAATTTATTGCAAATTATGGTAAATTCAATTTTTTAATGCTTTTGGTATTATTTTCAAAAAATAATTACAATATTTTTCAAAAATGCATGAAACCCAGTTTTTCGCCATATTTTTCATAAAAAAATAATAAATACTGTTTGAAAGTCATTTAATTCAAAAGGAATAGAATATCAATAGTTAGTAGTACTTAAAACCCGAGAAAAGTAACAGTAACCAACCAAAAACGGGAGTGTATTCAACTACATGCAACGTTTTTACAGGGATCAAAATGGTGTCCCGCTGGTTTTTATCTTCTAGAAGTACCTGTGATGAACTCAATTTTAATATTTTCATACTTAGACTCTCAATGGACCTCTTAACCCTATTGCCAAAGGAATTTATTAAATTATGGAAAAAATACTAGAGATATTGATGGTTGAATTAAATAAAATGACTGTATTCAACTTCTTGCAAACGGAGTGTATATTGAAATTTGCGAAGTAACCATTTATTAGAATGTTATAAACGATAAATAAATTTCTGTGTTAAAGTAGCTTCATCGGGCTTAAGGGCAGGAGATTTATGAGGTCATTTCTTGTATTCTATACAACTGCTCTTCGTTTTCTGGCATTCTTGTCATTTTCGGACTTACGTCATTGTTCCTCTGGACCCATCGATATAAACTTTTTATTAGCATTAAAAATTAAATTAATTTAAACTTATAACCGATAAATTATAGAAATTTATTGCCATAATTGAAGTGCAAGTGACATACCTTATCCGTCGGTGACACCAAAATATTTTTACTGCTGAGCCATAAGTGCCGCTAAGCGATGGATATTTTAAAATAGAAATCCCCAATTGATTACGATAATTAATTAAACAAGGGCAAGCATTAAACTGGTCTAGGTGCTATTAGTATTTAGTTGGAACACTGAAAACAAATTGTCATGAAAAGTCTTGAGGTTGAGACTCCCGATATTCCTAAAAGGAATTGAAAGGGAAATTTATTTTTTAAACTCGATAGGACTATTGGAAATTCGTTTAACGGGACTTACGGCTCAGCAGTTAAAATATTTTGGTGTGACCGATACATTACTCAAGTTTAAAGTAGTTCAAGCGTTCAATAACGAATTTTGTTACCTTTTTCACATCAATTCATGTTTAAGTCCAAATATGAAAAAGAAAAATTATTAATAAAATAGCTTTATTCAAACATCATAATTAAAAATATACATTTGTGAATAAACATGAAAGATAATAATAAAAATATATAGGTAAATCAAACACAAATAGATCCATATTTGTCGCTCTTTTCTCTCCTCCCTTTGTTTGTCATTTCAATTTTGCAAACAGTAAATGTCCTACTACTGCTGCTGCTCACTGTTGACCAACTCGAACCACTGCCTCATCGCATCGCTCAGGACTGCCGGCAATTGTCCTAAATCCCGCACTATAACGTAGTACGGGAATGGGAACGAGTCCAGGTAAGACTGCAACGTTATTTGCTTTCGGTCTGCAGAAAATTGGGGCACTTTGATGTCCAAAATGGAATGTTTATTGTCCGGATTATCAATGATTATGTACACCATGAAAATCCGCCTCAGTTTCGCCAGTTTAATAGCGTTCCTCACCAACTGCTCCCCCTCGCTGAATATATTCCGGCCGTCGCTCAGCACCAGCAGCAGGTTCTCGAACACGGAACTGTCCGAACTGGAACCGTCCTCCTCCCCGTAAACACGAACGAAATTCAACAGTTCCGCTATGCGACTGTGATTCTGGTCAAAGTTTAAGCTTTTTATTAACTTCGGCCCGTCAAACTGATCCGAATGTCCAGACAATATTTTCGATGTCTCCCCAAATGATACAACGCTGTAAAAATAAGTGATAATTGGAATTTATTGGTGAGTGTTTATTTATTCTTTATATAAAAAAATACTAACAACATAAAGGTTTGTCATATTCCTTTTAAATCTTTAATAAAATAATAAAGAATACAAAAGGACTATAAATAACAGTTCTGCATTTCTTTTCCCTTTCAACCCCTAGTGTAGTTTTGTTAACAAATCAGTCATGGAATATAATTAAATTATATGAAAATCACCTTCGTATTAAAGTTAACTATGGGCTATTTTGATGTAATAGTTTTTTTTTATACAAAACTATAAATTTTCGAAGAAAAATACAAGTGTTGTATATTTACCTAAGAAATATATCTTATGACACTTTTTTCTATCGAAAAGTAAGCTTTTTATTTAAATAATCTGAAGAGCAATTGTGTAGGAAATGATCAAAAGTGTATTTATATCATTGATTCAGCCCCGCACACTAAGGCAGTATAGGTCTAGTCATTTTATATAAATTATACAAATTATAATTCGATAATGTGGCAATACGTGCTATGAATCACTAAAAACATATTGATATATTAAGTCACTAATAGTTATTTGTTCT
>JXOV01008228.1:508-20966 GCA_001014945.1 Clogmia albipunctata | reverse complement strand
TTCAAAATTTTCATTGAGTGCCATAAAGTGAAACAATACGAAACTCAAATGGATAACGAAAACCGTACTTTTCGATACGGGAGTGCAAAAAATTATTAGAATATTTTTCTATAAATCACATTACACAGATTTAACATCTTTTATTAAGTTAGAATATACTTATATGTATACATATGTATGTATATACCTCGTATACAACATCATTAGTAAATGTTAACGAACATTTAAATAGAAATAAATTTTAATCTCATTTGCAAAGGAGACAAATCAAAATCTAAAGGTCAAAATGAATTCCATTAAATTAATTCGAAGAAAATAAATTGTTTTATCCAATAAATTAGTTTGACATTTAAAGTCTTTGTCAATTAAAATCTATTAAAATGATTTATACGATTGTATAGATGTATTACGATTCTGAGTTCACTTTAAGCCTCTAAAACGAGCTTTTAAATTCTAGGAGTATTTAAAAACCATAAAGCGTAGACTAAGTCTGTTTGAATAAAAGGAGCTTAAATTGAAGCCGTAAAAATTCTTGAAAGAACCATTATTAATGCCTTGCATAAAACTTGGCAAAATGACGATTTTACGGTCTCGGTCCATTTTTAACATTCTTCAATTTATGGCGGTAATGACCCGAATTATTGAATTTTTTGGGCGCGCAGAAAACAGATGGGCCAAAAACTGATCCAAAGCTACCCACTCTCGAAAATGGGACACTTCCGTCAAGCAAGCCTAGTAGATTAATCTTGTTAGGGCCCAACTGATGTGTGTTCAGAAATAACTTTTGCATTCACTTTTTGTTCGCCTCCTCTCTCTACTTATCGGTATTCCAACTTTATTGAATACAAGTTTCACATTCTATAGAGCATTCCTGTAACTTTGCCCATATGCTAATACCAATTTCCACTTTCATGACTTGATACAATAATTTATTTGATATTAAATCAAATGGAGACAGACAATGCAATTTATTTTAAACAAATTTCGCCAAAAGGCTTTTAAAACTGAAACAATTCCGTCAGAATGGTTTATTTATTCAGAAAGAATTGGCAAACAAAAGGAATTATGCAGATGCTCTAGATTCTTATCAAAAATAAAACAGACATTTATAATAAATGGCATAACGCTGAAAAGGATGATCTTCTTTAAAGGATATTCACTAGACTAAATGAAAAATATTTAAATATAACCATTATTCTGAAACTTTCATAAACAACTAAGCTTTTTGTGAGAATAAATAGATTTGTTATGTCACAGGGATGCAAAGCAGATATACTTTAAAAGGGGATGATGTGTGAAAATCGAGATTTCAGCAAGTTTATTTTTTAAAATAACTGGCTTTACAGCAGAGCAGAACTAAAATAACTTACTTGATTAACTTTTGAATTTATTTCGGTCATTTATTATGGTCTAGATCATTACATTATCATTACAATCATCAATTTTGTCCTAGAAGCTCCTTTATTTTGGCAATGAATCAAATTTGTTCGTAGACTGCGAATCCTTTTTTTACTGGTATATAATGTATAGTTAGGTGCTAGTAATTAACTAATAATACACGGAAAAAACAAATAGTCATCNATCATTACATTATCATTACAATCATCAATTTTGTCCTAGAAGCTCCTTTATTTTGGCAATGAATCAAATTTGTTCGTAGACTGCGAATCCTTTTTTTACTGGTATATAATGTATAGTTAGGTGCTAGTAATTAACTAATAATACACGGAGAAAACAAATAGTCATCAAAATGTCGAAAACCCGTTGGTTGAGACCCCCCATGTTCCTTAGAGGAATTGAAATGGAAAACTTATTTTATAATGTATAGTTTGATGAAGGTATAACTAATGGAATAGTTAACTTTTCAATATGGGATTTAAGTAATTGTATTTCAGATTATAGGATCAAAATACTATTTAAAGTCGTAATTATTCACCTATAATTTAATTTTTTTATTTATATTATAATATACTTTTTGAAAATATAAATGTACACGACCAATTATTATTATTAGAAATATAATTGAAGTTTTGAAGATGTCTTATGGGCTGGGTGGCGCGATGGTAAAAACGTTGCACAGAATTCAACTCGAGAGGGTCGCATTTCGAGCCCTGATCAGACCGTAATTTTTTTCTTTCGAATTTCATTACTCGTTTTCATTAACAACATTCTGTTGTAAAATTTAACAAAAANACCCCGTCCTCAAAATTCGAGCAACTAATGTCGTCAACATTATTTGCTCGAATTCAGACAGGTTTTCAAAGCTTGAATGAAATGCATAGCATCGAAGAGATAAACCGGATCTTTCTAATACTAGTAATTTGTTGTTGTTCAATGAATGGATACAAATGAAAGTGCGAAATGGATGGTCTTCTTCGTAGTATGTGTGTTCTATTGCGGTGGCAAAACCTGTCAATTAATAGAACGTATTAATTGAATCACTTGTTCATGGTGGTAATCACATCATAACAAATAATGATTTCTAAAAACATGCTATTCAATTGTCAATTGTGAAAGATTGGCAAATGAATGGATATGGCATTTGATAACTCCGATTACGTAAAACCAATTGGTTGGACCTAGACCGGTAACGGTTGTTGAGTCGTAGAAGAAGAAGATATCTTATAGAATAAAAAATTAAACATTAATAATTATTTGTAAAATATACATCAAATCATTTCAACCCTAAATACTTTCTTTACTCCAATGAAATTATGAAGCCAAAAAATAATGAATTTTTATGTAATTAAATAATTGAAAAAGTTTAGTTTTTTCGGTTAACCGAGAAGGATATTGAAGAAACCGCAAACTATTATACTCACAAATTGCGTACTGAGCGTTGTACGATTTCTAAATAATTTTATAAATACTGGTAGATTGGGAGCAGAGCCAGCTCAGCGATTATAACCCTTATTCAGATATGAATACACGAAGAAGATAATTAAAGCAATGCACAATAACGTATCCTTAGCTAAATGGTGGATAACCATACGCCACTCCTCGTATTTCGCTCTTGCTCTCTCTCTTTCTCTATAAAAAATTATGGCCCTAGCATACTTGGTGCTATAAATAAAGTATTTTCATATAATGGTTCCTTTGCAATGGATAAGGATAAAATGGGAAAGAGTAAAAGGTTTTATAAAGCTCGCCCTTCAGCATTACACACTATGGCAGTATAGATGTGGAAAGTAGCACCAATCAAGACTAATAATAAAAAATTTTAAATCTTTTTGGTGAGATAAAAAATTGTCCATTCTATAGCTTAAGAAATATGATTAGATTACATAGGATAAAAGTGTTCAAAACCCGTAATTCAGCACCATACACACACTAGGGCAGTATAGATCTGACCACTTTTATAGAAAGGTTTAATGCTAGTAATATTATGTGAACATATAGTATGGATTATCGTACATTTACATACTATAGACATCTTGAGTTCATATGATGGTGTTTCCCTCGGCAATGATAATCCTTCGTTGAGATTGAAATATACCGTAACAGCTTATTACGTTTATAAATACTTTCTCGATTGAATTACTTTTAAAACAATACCATTTCACTATAAACGGTTGTTACCTAATTGCAATTATTATAAGTTCAACGTTAATTACCCAAAACGTATTTTATTTAAACTTATAATTGTTGATATGTAAATTATTGAAACAGTTTAAAATTTCATTTTTAGATTAACGAACATTGGCATATCTTTTTTATTTGTCTGTTTTTGTTACTTATTTAATAACATTTTATAAAAAGAAGCTTATGACGAGTTAGAAGTTTTAACAAAATTATCCGCAATATTACCGCAAAGTTTCACTTTAATGCACTTAAATTCTGGTTTTTACCCAACAGAATTACAAAAACTTATTTTTCTATATCCTTCGGTACAAAACATGTTAACAGAATCCATTAAAATTAATTACAAACATAAGTTAAAATTATTATTCAAATTTCTATCCAAAGAAATTTCATACATTCCGTCTTGAATCGAAAATAACTTTCTCTAGTTAATTACAACAAACAAAAGTTTAAAAATAGACAGGTGTAATTGCACAAAGCTCAAGAATAAACAATATTCTCCTCGGCTATTTTTTGAGTAAACAAAGTTTCAGGGGGACGCAATTTTTGAGAACCTTCGTCAATGGAACCGGTAAAAAGTCAATAAAAATTCATAAGTATTTTTATTTGCTCAATCTTACCAACACAAACAGATGGTTTGTGGTGTTTTGTGGACTTTTGCGACTAGGGCAAAGGGATCGCCTTTTACTTTCGACATTCTAAAAATAAATGTAACTTGTCTCGTCTTCGGACGTTTTAGAAACGGTTATGACGGCCCTAGGGAGTTTATCTTTTTATCCAAGGCAATAATGCGAACAAATAAGGATTAACTATTAAATTAAATGACATAAGATTAATTTTTTGTCACTTTTGGGACTAAAATATACTTGGTATGATAAAAGTTTAGGTTCAGAAATATAGGCTGCTTATACAATATGAGAAACTCAATGGACGAATTTACAATAATTGATTTTTATATTAAAATCATCCTATGGCTAGCAGTGCCAGGGTAGTGTAATTGGGAAAATAGTATAGTTCAATACTGCAGTTTTGAAACACAGTAGTGATTTTGTATTTTGATATATCATTTCTCCTTTTTTATTTATTTCACTTCTGTTGTTCGAAACAGATAAGCACACTTTCGTAAAAGATAACTAGACCTTTGTGCAAGTACCATTGTGTACTCAATGGACGCCCAAAGTGACTGTTTTTTTTCGAATTGTTTGTCTTACTTTTGTAAAATGAAATGTCAAATGCAAAATGGACATTATATAATTTGAATTATCTAAAACCACTTGGAGTCACAGTCGTCAATTGTAATTGTGTTTCGGGCGGGCTTCGAGGCTTGAGAGTTTATTTAATAATTATTTTCGACCAGAACTAGTATCAGACAACAATAGCACGAACGATAATAACTATCCAGTGATGTCCGTAGATTATTCACGCGTGTTGCTTATTGCAAAAGCGGTATAAACTGTACAAAGCAACAGACCATAATTGTATTCAAATTGAAAACGAACAAGCAAATTTGTAAAGCCTGTAATAAAAGTAAGGCTTTCCGATGGCTATTCAAAGATACTCATTATTTATTTGATTTATTACATATTTTCAAATACGAATATTAGCTTTCAAAACATTTTAAAAAATTTCATCAATTTGCTCAATTTGGGCCTATGATTGTTCCATATATGAATTCTGCTGATATTTTTAAGTAAATATTCGAAATGACTAAAACCCAGCAGTCCAATTCAAAAACTGTGTATGGACAATTTGTAGGGAATTTAATATTCTCTATTTTAAGATGGTTTGGCTAAAAAACGTCTAGCCGTTTGTGAGTTACGGTGCGTAATAGCCTAAAAACCCGCTATGTCAGAAAATATTACCCGTAACTGTGACTTTAGTAGCTGTCCTATCGTGCCCATATTATCATATACAATGCAAAAATAGCAAAGTTTTTGATAGGCATCATTACTTTATTTGAATTCGAATATTTGTTATACTATTTTCTCGTTTTTCAAAATCAGGGTTTTTAGTCTTTTAATGTGAGCTACTGCCAGCCTGCTATGATATCGCGACCCAAATATTAGCAATTCTGGATATATTTCGGATTGTGTAACTAACCCCATCAATAGATTGTTCGAATAAATCCCAATAGCGGAGAAAAGGGGGGTGCGACTGTAATGCTGACCCATTCGGCATTTGCGGTTTTTCGTTTTTTCACAATTTCGCAAAATTGATTCAAATATTTGCAAATCTGCTTTGACCTAAAGTTGTAATCTGTAAGGAGATATATTGTATGTAAATTAGATCCAGCTTCTTTTGGTTACTGAGATATCAAGGATAAACGGGTGCGGCTATAACCTCAATTCACACTGTATTTTAATTACAAAACGATGACAAACTCGCCTAACAACTAGTACATCACACTCGTTACTTCAATTAAATTCAGCTTGTTTTACATCCTAGTCATTTAGCACTAATAACTATTTTGTATTCAAGTTAAATAAAATTGAAATATAGTTTTTTTTTCTATTTAAGAGGGTTTCACTACGTTTCAAGTCTAAAAAAACCTCAATTATTTAAAAGTGGTCAATAAATTGAGTTGTATTCTCTTTTTCTTCTTCTAGCTAAATAAAATAAGGTCTGCCTGAATGCTAAACAGCTTCATTTGTATAGGATTGTCAACAGTGGATCTTGAGTTTGTTGACACTGTAATATGATTATTATTGTTAATATTGATTTAGTATTTCTGTATCTTATTTCACTCTCTATTTCTGAACATGAAACTGTCTTAGTTTTGGACACTTTGTCTTGTGAAGAAGGCGATAAAACGTTACAATGTTTGCTATGCATAGACACTACAATATTTCATGTCATTCATTATAATGAATATTTTAATATTCCACCTATAAATGACTTGCAGAATAATTATATGCATTTATGAGACAGCATAACATAAATCCAATCTGATTATCATCTAATCATCGCTCGTACATTTTGACAGCAACATAATACACCCAATAAATCGTCCCATAAATACATAAGCTAACAACCTTACGAATCCACCAATTTTATTACATAACCTATGTATATTTATGTGTAAATGTGATCGCATTTATTTTATTCTTGGCACTATAATAGAAAGAGGGCTGACTATTTGTAAATTTCTGATCTAATCAGAAATAGCATGGGATTTATTTCTGTATTAAGCATTGTAATTCAAGCCCTTCAGTTTGATGTTTGGTATAATTTATTGATAAATTAATCAAAATTCAAAATCCTTTTGAAAAATTCTTCAAAAATCGAATTATGAAACTTTTTCTTAATCAGTTATGAATAAATTTCTTGACATTTCCACTATTTTACTTTTTTACGTAAATTATTAATAGATATAGTTATAGGTTATTGCAGTTAGCGAATCATTGTCGGTGCAGATTCAACTTAATGCTTTTTAGAAGAATCATAGATAATCGAACTAATTTAAATTTTAGGAAATAAATTCCATTTGTTGTAACAGTCATAAAATCCAAAAGTGAAATTGATAATGAACTCTCTGGCCTCAAATTAATAGTCTCTTATCGAAGAGATGAAAATAATTAATTAAAATGCAACAACTATTTTGGAAACAAAAAACTTTATCTACAATAGTGGACATGATGGCCTCTCCTAAGAACACTTTGGAAAACTGGACAAATCTCTAAACTCATCCCCTCCAGCTTTAAGTACTCCATTAGACAACAGATCTTCGCCCAAACTTTGCTGATATAGGACATCACTGGGAAAAAGCTGATTTTGCAAAAAAAAAGATAGTTCTGTATTCGTCACATTGTTCGATTTATAAATTCTATATTAATAGCGGTAGGGAACAGTTAGAGTCCTTTTCTCTTCCTGTAGGTAGGATTAGAGTATTTTACTAACTGATCACTAATTACAACAAATTTCAAGCAATTTATTGGCAGGGAGAATCTAGTAAATTTTTTCCTCAAATTCTTGCCTTCTCTATGAAGCAGTTAACGACTCCATTGAACATTTCTTTGTAAGATATCCACTAATGAAAAAGTGCAGATACCTTCATCGCATGGCATAGCCTTCTTTTAGTAATGGGATAGAGGAAGACATGGCAAATCTGTTGCATATGACCAACAGCACAGAAATATCCAGAATGTGGAGCTTTTCCCGGGACGCAATGCAAGTGAGGAGACTGTCGACTGATCTAAATGCATTGTAAACATATCTGTTAACCATAGTTTTAAGTCTAGATTTAAGTATATTGTATAGCCATTGGAATAAAAAAATAAAATAAATGAAGTGAAAGGAGAGAGAGAGATGTTTAATAATATACTCTATATATTATTCTGGAGCAGGATTTCAAAATTAAAACAATTATATCCTGGTCAGGAGTAAATATAGGTTTTATTCTTCTTTTTTTTTTATTGGCATAAAATAATTTACAATCTGTCCCAAAGGGACAATAAGAAATTTAGATATTGGAATTCCACTACAATACAATGACGAAGACATAATCTGCAAGCGGGATTTTCGAGTTCCAGCTTGACTACTATTGACGTTGATTATAGATCAATCCCTTGTAGGCAGGTCGTTGACGTGCAGTCTCTTCAGACGGCGAAAAGATGAGGGTGCACACAAATCATGCACCAAGTCGTTTGAATGTGTATCGGCTCGCTCTAGATGTTTTGTGCTGAAGTTGCGTATTTCGTCCATAACAATAGGCATGTTCAAGTCCCGGTGGATGAGAGTATTTCGGACGAACCAGGGAGCACCGCTAATGAGCCTCAGTGTTTTTGACTGAAAGGCTTGAATGATGTTGACTGAAGATTTGCAGGCACAACCCCAGAGTACGATACCATAAGTCCATATGGGTTTGATGATGACTTTGTATAAGAGTAGCTTATTTTCTAGGCTTAAACCCGATCCAGATTTGAATAGCCAATACATTTTTTTGACTTTGAGGTCAAGATGTTTTCGTTTCGCTTTTATGTGATCGCTCCATGTAAGACTTTTATCAAGATGCATACCAAGGTACTTTACTGTAGTCGTATTTTGAATGAAAGTGTTGCAAAAAGTAACAGGAGGACATGAGCTGGATTTTAATGTGAACGTGATATGTGAACATTTGGTAGAGTTCACTTTTATTCTCCACGTATCGCACCACACTTCAAACAGATCGAGTTGGCTTTGTAGTCTTGAAGAGGCCTCTATTGCAGAACCATGTGTAGACAGAAAAGCAGTATCATCCGCGTATGTAGCAGTAAAAACGTCAGGCGATGTGGGCATGTCGCTAGTGTAGATGGTGTATAGTACAGGGCCCAAGATACTTCCTTGTGGAACTCCAGCTTTAATGTCATATTGTAAAGACCTTTCGTCTTTGTAACGGACATAGTATTTCCGATCAGTAAGGAATGATATCAGAATTGGAAGGAAAGGACTGGGAAGGATATTGTTTAATTTGGCAATAAGGCCAGGATGCCAAACTCTGTCAAAAGCCTCTTTTATGACCAAAAACACCGCTGAACAGTACATTCCCTCTTCCAATGTTTTTTGTATTTCAGTCACAACTCGATGACACTGCTGTACTGTACTATGTTCTTTTCGAAATCCAAATTGATGATTTGGTATAATGTTTATAAGAAGAGGTTGAAGACGAGATAGTAAAAGTATTTTTAGTATTTTTGAAAATATTAGGAGAAGGCTTCTAGGTCTATATGAAGATATCTTATTTTCTGGTTTACCAGCTTTGTGAATTAATACTATCTCAGCTACCTTTNATTGATGATTTGGTATAATGTTTGATAGAAGAGGTTGAAGACGAGATAGTAAAAGTCTCTCAAATATTTTCGAAAATATTGGGAGAAGGCTTATAGGTCTATAAGAAGATACTTTACTTTCTGGTTTACCAGGTTTGTGTATTAATACTATCTCAGCTACCTTCCAAATTGATGGAAAGTAACCAGACCGCAGCATCGAGTTGAATACCGATGTCAAGTACACCACTGCACAGAATGGAAGAGATTTAACTAATCGACCGTCAACGCCATCATGACCCGGAGACTTTTTTATTTTAATATTTTTTATTTCCATTACCACTTCAAGAGGTTAAATCCATTTAAGAGGACGATCTAATTGATAAGGAGAATTTAAAATATTAAGTAAGTTGTTCTCGTCTTCTAAGTTTAATTTTCGTTCAAAAGGAACAAAAAGGTCGCGCAGATAGGCTGCAAACCCGTCGGTCTTTTCTTTGTCATTTTTTAGGNGCCCATCGTTGTTTTTTATTGGCGGGTTTCTAAAAGCGGGACGTTTAATGCTTTTAGTTAATTTAAAAAGAATGTTTTCATTATAATTAAGAGGATCGATATTTTGTAACATAGTACAAGAAGTGAAATTCGTGTGCTCAGCTTGTTTGGTCTTAAGGTTTTTAGCAGCCCTATTGAATGCCGCCTTATCTTCAATTTGAGAATAAATATTCAATAGTTATGGTGATCGTCTTACGAATTGTAACTTTTCAATATGAAACATTCTTTTTTAAAATGAAACTTCTGTGAATGATACAGAAGTGAAAAAATAATATAAATTATAAAAACCTTTTCCTAGTCCCATTACAAACGGTAGTATGTCAAAGAACGGTGGAGTCCAAGTTGCGAAAACATGTCCAAAGACATACATCCCAGCTAAAGTGGGCCATTCAGGTGACTCTAATGATAAATAGTGACCTGATTGAAATTCCCATAATATTTTACGAAAATTTCAAATTCATTTAAGTGGCAAAGCATCTTTCACAACAGAGACTAACTATAAGTAGTAAGACTCGTGCATTGAAATGGTATACCAATGGTTCCAAAACACTGCATGAAACAGGAACCCAAGTCAAGCATCACTGAAAGAAATTGGAAGGCACTGGGATCACTTCTAAATTGATTTTGGAATGCATAAAAAGTTTAAAAGAGTAAACCTATACTGGATACTAGGCCATTTATAAATAATAGGTCGAGCTCGTTAAACAGGGAGCGCAACGATGCTAACAGAACTAGAGCCCTTCTGCGGCATCAACCTAAATGACCTCAAACAAGAAAGCTGTCAAAGGAACAGTGTTAAAATGTATAGGGAATGGGCAAAACTACCAGGCCTAAAGGCACTTAAAGGCGGTAATGGGAGGTAACAACCCAAAATAACTTCGGAACTTATATTCCTCAATAGAACATTTCAAATGCTTCTTGCCTTCATTTGTCAGATAACCTATTTTAACTTAGCACTGCCTAGATATCTATTTAAATAAATTGGATATAAATTGTCATTTCATGTTTAATAATTAAAAGTGATATGCAAAAAATGTCATGTATGAAATATCTACTTTTTATTCGCATCATTTCGTCACTCCTACGTCTTGCCACATGCCATTCATAATAAAAAAACACATTTATAATATTCACACCGCTCCTAAATTTTTCAATTTCTCGGAGAAAACATATTTCATTGAAAATTATTACTTAAATTATTTTAAATTAATATGAATACTTCAAGTATTACTCATATACAATATATGTATGTATTGTTCAAATTCTATCATCATAAACTAATAAATAAATTTAATGTAAGGTGCTTTAATAAAACAATTATATTATGTTTTTCTGTGCTTATATTAAATTAATATAAAATCCCAACAAACTATTACATCATGTATTTAATTCTTTGTTATATTCTATAAATATCTTAGTAATTACTTAGTGAAACACCTTATTTAACTTATTTTAATGATTGATATTGTTCTCACTTGAAATTATTAAAAAAATCAATTAATAAATTTAACTTCTAATGAAAACCTACAGTCCAGGATAATTTAAAAAACACTCTTTAAACATCAAATATAAGATATTTAAAATTGAGATATTTTCGTTAAATTTCCCACAATTTAAATAGCCTTGTTGAAATGTATGTTAAGTGACTAATCTAATCAATTCTGATCATATTCAAATTAAACTTTGGCACATCAAATAACTTTTTTAATTAATAATCTATCAGAAATAAATTAGTTTGTCTAGAACTTGGCACATTTCTGTAGCACTTCATTATTTCTCTAACTTTTGCCTCGCCACTTTGTTAAACAAATTGTCGGGAATATATAGTGAAAAACTTTTTTTTTCTTTCTTCATTTCATCTGATTATTGAGCAAATCTGGTGTGGCAGCTTTTGCCCATTCATTGAGCAACAGAGCAGCTGTGCTTCGATTATGTAGTCAACAAACGGTGTAAGGATTCCACCAAATAAAAAAAAATGAAATAGGTGGATGAAAAAATTGGAAAAAAGAAGTCGGAAATTCGCATCCAATTTGGAGAGAATCGGTGTGTGGCCAAGACTAGTTTGGCATCGTATGCAATTACCACTGATTGGGGCACAGCACTAGAGTGTAGTATATTCCATTCGATGAGCGCACAAAACTATTGATAGACAAACAGAGAACTAGAACAATCCTCTTCTTCACGCACACAATTGCATCTAAATATTATTTGGCACTATACACTTTTGTGATTCTTTTTTTTCCTCGATTATTTGGCATCATCCAAAAAATATATAAAACAGAACACAATATTAAAACTGAAGAACAGTAGCACAAACACTGAGGACTACTTCTATTTTTAATCAAACGCACCACAGAAACACACAAATGGCAATATTCCGTGATTTTTAAGTGGTTCAATCCATTCCGAGTCTCGAGCCCGCGCGCGCGATTCTTCTCTGTTCACCAGAAACTCAAAAACACTGACGTTCCTCCTCACTCGGTTTCAAAACCTGACGACGACGACGACGATCCAGACTCGACAAACACCAAACGACTAAAGAGCACAGACTTGGGCAACAGGCAGGAAAGTTCGGAAAATTTTATACATAAGAGAATTTCCCAAATTGTGAGAGAGTAAATGGGGAGAGGAATGTGGAAAGTGGTAAAAGGAACTTTGAGGGTTAACGGAAAATGTGAATGATAAAAAGCACGATATTCAATATGCTTTATTTTCTTTTGCCGAAATTGGATTATTGTAATTTCTTTTTCAATGTTTCCAATAATATTTGACTTATTTTCATATTTCAAACATGACGATTTTTAAAAATAAATCAATAAGGAATGCATTTGAATTTAATTACTTTCAATTCTTAATTGGAAGTAGACTTAATGAATTAAAATTAAATATGAATAATTTTAAAATAATTACCAATCAATAATTTTAATTAAATTCTATCGGTTTTGTGGTTATTTGAACAGATTTTTTATTATTTCGATATCTTAATATAACTACAACATTATGAGATTCTTATCCAATTCTCAATAATGATCCAAATTCCGAATAAAAATTATCAAAAACACTGGTTCTGGGGATCCAAATCTGGTAATTTAAGTATTTATCCTTCCATTTTCCTTTAGACTCCATATTAAATGAGATTTTCTATAAAGTATCGATTACACTTCATACAAAAACTGACCTTAATTATGAGGTTCATTGAGCGATTATAAAAACTTTTCCACGTGGCGTGAAACTTAGTGGAATACGAGTATAATAAGAAAATAGAGAAATATTTCTGTGAAATTTCCGCCACGCATCGTTCAACTATTAGTGGAGGCGTCTAGTGACTGGGTGCCTGTTCAAACTAATAAATTCTTTTCATGAGTTTCAAGTTACTGAAATATATATTAACCTTTTCGTTAACACAAATCATTTTACCTTTATTGCGGAAATTTGAATAATATATTCAGTTGAATCATGACATTGAATTATAAATCAGAAATCGCTTATAGGTATGATATGTTAATCACCTTCAATAAGCACCGAACAAATACATAATCATAATACATTATTTAGTTTATATATAATATTGTTCACGTTTTTCTTTCTTTCTTATCAAAATGACGTTCTTGAATTTAAGGTTTATCATAAAAAAAACTGGACAAGTAAAGAATTTTACCCATTTTTATTATTTGAATTGCGTAATTTTTGTTCAACGAAATATTGAATAGAACTTTTAAATGTAAAAAATTGGCCCATGGGGGGATCGAACCCACGACCTTCGCGTTATTAGCACGACGCTCTAACCAACTGAGCTTATGGGCCAGTGGTTGTTCTGAATTAGTTAATATGATAGCTAATACATTATATGTCTTCTATAACAAAGCATATCTTAACTTTTTATCTTAATCCAATTATTAAATATCAATAAAAAAATGTAAAATAATAATAATAATATTCAATTGAATTATATAAAAAAATATCAATTGCGGGGAAAGTCCTAAAATTTATTTATTCATAATGAATCCATTTTTATAGTACGGGTCTTTTAGAAGTATATTTCGATACGTGGTGAAATAGAGCGCAGAGAGTAAAAATAGGTACATGAGTGTTGTAATAACTTATTTCAAAACGCTATTTTGTGTAATTCT
Organism: Clogmia albipunctata; assembly: GCA_001014945.1. NCBI lineage: Eukaryota > Metazoa > Arthropoda > Insecta > Diptera > Psychodidae > Clogmia > Clogmia albipunctata. The sequence continues at coordinate 6,964 of JXOV01008228.1, read as the reverse complement.
GAAAAAAATACCAGTTAATCGATAATTAAAAATAAAAAGGGTTCACAGCGGTTTCTTCAAGTTGTGGAACAAGTAGGACACAGTGTCTTTATTAGAGTGAGATGGGGAAACTCACAACGATATGATTTGACAACAATATGTAACTTCATTAAATTGGTGACAATTTGCGTGCAAATTTTGAATTAAACCGTTACAAAACTAATTCTCGGTAAGAAAAGGCTTCTTTTCGATAAGAAATTGTACAAATACGTTTTTATTCCTAAGAATTATTTAATCGTTTGAAAACTTCAGTCTCGTTATATGCATTTGCGATATTTTAATAATAACTACAGTCTGAGACGACAATTTATAAAAATTAATTATTATTTTATACCTAAATCGGCGCTATTACTATATTCACAAGGTAATTGCACAAAATTGTGAAAAATTGACTCTTTTAAGCTTTAAATTTATGTGAAAGAGCGGAAAATTTCATACTCTAGCTACGTCACTGGTCTCATTTTTTTCTTTTTCCAGAAATCTTTTTTATTGACAATTTACAATACTCTCAATATTACTATACGGATTTGAAGTGTGGGGATTGGGGGTAAGGGTCCAGAAGGTTACTGCATTTTGACTCGATTGGTCTTCTTTGCCAGAATTAGGTTTCGAGTGTAAGGGTTTTGTTTGAAACTAAGATACTTTAATCCCAAAGCTTTCCTCTCATAAAGCATTCAAATTAGGTCGTGTTTAGCGCGCTGAGACTGTCTTTACTGACTTTAGCAAACTCGATTACGACAGTGTCGAGAAATCTTAATACTGCCCTATTTACAGTCATTGCGTCGGAAATGCAAATCGCAAACCAGGCTACTGTTTCAATTGAGAACACATACCATCAGAGCACAGATCTTCTGTTGGAAAGACAGATTACAGGTTTTCTTTCCGTCGAGTTTCGGTCAACTTTGCAGTCTTCAAACCCCAGATACAAATACTCAACTAACCTGGTGCAGCCCCAACCTCTGAACAGGTCTTCGCTGGTTTTGGAGATGATGGCAGTCCTTCTGACCTCAAGAGAAAGTGTTAAGTTGTTACCGGAGCCACGATTAGAGGATAATAATCACCAAGTATGTAGCAACTCTTAAGGTTTATTTAACAACCGTTTAGATTAAATAAATTTTTATTTAGTTTAAGTGTTACTTTTTAAATTGTATGAATGAAAAATTCTTAAAAATAAGTTAACATTGGTGTCAGTCTTTTTTATTTATTCAATAACGATAATAGGAGAACCCAAATTCATATAAAATATTTTAAAAACTTGCAAATCGTTAGTATAATAATTTCATGAATTTATAACGTACCTGTAAAGCACTTCCCCTGCCGACGCGGTTGACTGAGCCCCTGCCCGAGAAAAATTCTACCAGGAAACATTGTAAGTTTTTATAGGTGAGCATATGCGCTGTCGTTAGTATCTCTGCAGCCACATGGGCTATATACAGCGGTGATACTGCTAATATTATTGGCGTGTACATGGGATGTCGTTCGTTGTCAGCCACAGAGCAGTGCAGAAGAGAACAAGCCCGGCTCTGTGCAATGAGACAGTCGCACGTCGTTGGCGAACTTTCACATTTAAATCGGGCTGCGGCGTTTATTGATTATATCGGGGCTTCGTGGGAGAACTACAATTCAATACAGAGCGCACAGAACATCGGGGTGTGTGCGTTTCAAGAGTCTCTAGCTTCTATTTTGATTGTTTGAAAACGTGAAATGCTGCGGAGAAGAGGAGGAATCGATTTGGGTTGAAAATAGACCGGGAATGCGTATCTTTGCAGAGATAATTCGGGATCAGAAATAGACGAAAACCTATAATTTAACCCCATTTACCGATTTCGCACAACCACTTAATGGATTCCATTAAAATTAATACAATTTCCATGTTCATCAATTTTTCGCGCCTTTTTTATCTGTGAAGAAAAATGGACAGAGAAGATCTTCAAAGGAATGTCCACCAGACAATTTGACCCACTTTTCGCCGATTTTCGAGTAGAAAAGAAGGTCAAACAATTTCGCCAATGTGACAAACAAAAAATACGGCATGTTTTACAATAAAATAGCACGTGTTTCTCTGGCTTTAACATATTTGTTACTAGCTATTTCCTGGCGTTTTATTCCTCTCGAACAACGACACCTCCTCGTAAAGAGCTGTGTGTATCATTATAAATATTTGCAGTGTCACATAGCATTAATAAATACGTGTTCAACTGGTGTTATTACAACAAGCTTTTCGCAAACAAATTTCCGCCAAATTTAGCACTTTCAAAGTAACACAAATTTTGGAATTAAATTAAAAGCATCCAATTAGAAAATTTCTACACAGGAAAATAAATAAAATTATGTTAATAGAGGCGCCTCTTGGTATCAATTTTAATTCATCCCCCACTTCTTTGCCCCCTCCCTCGTCTTCCTGTACTTGTTCTCGTTACAACCCATCAAAGAGACGAACAATTGATTAATTTACGAAAAACAAACTTGTAAATTCGTCCCATTAAAAGTTGCAAACTCTCCGGATTTTAATATCCGAAGCAGCTCTCCGGATAAAAATACAAACTGATCTCGGTTGTAAAGAGTCTTGTGTTTCATTTAACGCCATTATTTATTCACTTTTATTTCTGTTTTCGTACATTTTTCTCTTCAGTTTCCTCATTGAAATTCAACTATTTCCCAATTTCCTCCTCTCGCGAATAATATTTTGATTTGGCGTGTTTGAAAACATGTATTTCAAAACTTATTTATCCGGCAAACTAGTGAGTTGCTGTTTACTTTAAATCATTTGAGACCGGTGAAACGGAGGCCGACTAATTTATCGATTTCAGGAGAGGTGATGCGAATTTATAGGCCCCTCTTATAATTAGAAACAGCACATTCCTATTTTTAGCACTAAACACGCTTCATTCTTTCGACATTCTTGGCTCTAAGTACGCACTTGTCTTTTCATAAATCCTAGGAAAATTACAGATTGTTTGTTTAACTTTCTCAATCAACATTTGGCCAGTACAAAAACCGCAAGTTTAGAGTAAAAACATGTGCTCTATTTTAATATAAATATTTAGAACTTCTTCTATAAGTTAAATAATTTTAATAATTTATTGTTAGAAAAAAATCCGTCTCTTAACCCAGTTGTAACGTATCTATGGCCTTCAAGGAGGCAGTTGAAGGCCATGGATTCAATCCATAATAATCCATATAATTGACTGGATACTTTTTCAACTAGTCTAGTTGCTAATAATTAACTAATAATAAATAATAAATGTCTAAGACCGTTGGTTGAATCTTCTCATGTTTCTTAAAGTTATTGAAAGGGTATTTTTTTAATTGTTTGTTTTAATAAAAAAAAGAATTTATTCGAGAAATACTATTTTGTGTAATTCCGAATCGAAAAATAACCTCTTTTTAACGCAAATTGGTTCTATAACGGTTTACTTTACAGGGCCGTATTTCTATAAGCTCATGACCAATTTCCACGTTCGCCTTGGCGAAGATTCCAATTGGAAATGGTAACGGCTTTCATTTTTAACGTCGCTATATTTGACGTTTAATTTTCATCCAAAAAATAATTCGATTGATTTTGTTAATTTAAAGTTATATTTCAAGGATTTCAATTTAAAATGCACAATAGAATGATCAAGTATAGTGTATAGAAGTAGAATTATTGTGCGGAAATTGTGTTTCGCTGAAGAAAAACAAGAAAATTGTGAAAATTTCAATAATTAAAAAATGTTTCAGTTTTATGTAAATTACGTAAAAAATAAAGATATTTTTTTATATAAATTGAAGTTATATGTGTTTTAATCATGTTGGTGTATTATTTTGGTGTACTAATTTATTTTCAGGTGACTAAAGGATTTCAAAATTTCATTTGTCGGGGCCATTTATATTTCACCTGATATTTAATTAATTACTTATTTTTTCTACGTGAAATTATTAGGAATGTGTTCTTACTATATCCATTCTTCGTTTGTATTACCAAAAGTAAAATTTATTGTTAAATATTTTAATTTGAAAATTTCGTTATGGGTTGTTATTGTACAATTTGAAAAAACCGCTTCGAACTTTTTTATTATCGATTAACTGGTATTTTTTCAGAATTACACAAAATAGCGTTCAACACACTTATGAAGTTCGTTATTACAGTACTTGTATCGAAATATACTAAAACGGCAACATCAAAATAAACAAATGTTAATTTGTTGGCATTCTAAAACTAATCAAAATTCATATGATGTTTATTACTCAAAAAAATTAAGCGGCCAGTGGCATCTTAATTTGGGAAGGGGATTCACAAAGTAAAATCAATGAACTCAGTTTACCAGGTTGCCAAGTCGGTTTTTGTTAAGTTATTTTTATGTGGCTTGAAACTGGACAAAGTGAAATAACCAATGGCCTGGTCAAGGCAGACCTTAGATTGAAATTGATTTAGATAGCTAAGAAAGTTTGAGTACCAAAACATTGGTAAATCCATATTCAGAATCAATAGAAGATGAGAAACTTGCCCGCATAAAGTCTGCCGCGTTTGCTTATACCTGACAACAAACGCTCTTCCTATTCCGATGTCATTGCCAAAATGGTCAAATGCGAATTGCAGATCAATCTTTCGTATTCTTTTGGTCGAATTCGGTATAATAACTTTCTGCTTCTTAAATTGAAAAACCAAACGCTGGACTGAATTCTGTAAAAAGGGTTAAAGCCGATATTTTATATACCTTCAGAAAATTAATTTTAAAATTTGTTAAGAAAAATTTGAAATTCATCGATCGATGTGGTGAAAAATGAATTCTTACTCAGAATATAGTTTTTTTCTATCCGGCAGTCGTTTCTTTTTAGTCCGGCTTTTGGATTTTAAATATAAAATTCAAGATGCTCTTCCGTTTTTTATTGTTAACCAGAAATATTTTATTTGATTTTGTTTTTGACTCTATGTAATGTTTTATCTCAATGTAATGTTAATTGAACAGTGTTCCCCTAAATCGAATTCTCTACAATAAAATAATTCGCAACGAAATGTTTTACTCGTTTAAACATCTGATAATCTTTTGCAGAACATGTTTTTTTTTAAAAAATTGCCAAATGATTTACTGAAAAGAAAAACTAAAATAGTATATTTCGATACAAGTGGTGAAATAAAGTTTATTACAGCACGAATTTATCATGTATTTTGACGAGAACCGCTTGTAAAATAGGTAAATGAGTGCTGTAATAACCTATTTCACATGTGTGTTGAACGCTATTTTGTGTAATTCTTAAAAAAATTACCAGTTAAACGGTAATTACTCTAAAAAAAGTTCGAAGCGGTTGTTTTCAAATTGTAGAACAAGTAAGACATAGTTTAATCACATTAAAGAGAGAACCACCGCTGAAATAAATCCGAATTGTGAAGTCCAGTTTTTTAACGATTTCGGTTTCTTCTCGTTTCACTCGTTAAAAAACAGTTGACTTTACACCCTTGTAGCACAAATAGCTATTTTGTAATTTTAACAAACACTAATCCTAATTCTCACTCATAAAAGTGAATTTTTAATGAGAGTTTAAGCTTTTTTACTGTTTAATCTTATGCATATGCTCATATGTCAAGGATCAAAATAGCTGATTGGTTAGTGGGCGAAGAACCCGCTCGGGAATTATAGCCCTTATTAATATATTAATATAATATATATGAATCAAAGCCGCTCAACCTTGTATAAGTAGTCCGGACTCCGGATTTTACGTGACGTCATCATCCGGAATAAAAATACATGTATCATTTAATGAATTTAATACTATTGTCTTAAAATTTCAATAGATTTTGACTAAATTGGATGAGAGAATTTTTGCGATTTTTTTCGCCATACGGCATAAAATAAGTAATATTCAACTTATTTGACCCACAAATTTTTGTCTGAAGTAGTTATTACACGTATTTAATTACTTTAACAGTTTATTGTTGCAAGAAAATTGATAATTTCTTGCATATAAAATCAAGACAATGAATGGTATCTGGCTGATGACGTATCACTACTATTACAACTCCAGATCCATAAAACCTTATTGTTAAGTAGCGTTCATATGAATAAGATATTTGTCCAGATGTACGAAAACATTCATGGTTGACCGCCATACGACACCACACAATTCGTCCTAGCTCTCCCTGCCTAACACTATTTCTGGCCCGAACTAACTTATTGCTATATATAATGTAATTAATTTGAGATTATTCAGTTTTAATGTTAACGAAATTCATTAAAGAACTTCTGCTATAATAACGACTTTAACAGAACAAATCTGAGTGTCATAATATAAATTTAACGCAACAAAAATGTAAAAAATGTTTTAATACTTTAATAAAGAATATTTTATTAATTAATTTGAATTTTATTTTGATTGCGCACTATGCGTCTCTCTTCTCTCGATTATAATTTCAACCCCTTTATTATTACTTGGCCCCAA
>JXOV01008227.1:0-14673 GCA_001014945.1 Clogmia albipunctata | reverse complement strand
ATTTTAAGCAACAAAAATGCATTTAAAAAAAATTACGAAGATAATTATTAATCAAAAAGGCATTCAGTACCAACTAAATTTCATTATTTTATATGATAACGTCATTACTAAACCTTAGATTACTGAAGAATGCAACAATTAAACGATATATCGTCTTGATTATACGGAACATCCTAAATTGAATATCAATCTAATAATATCGGTTTAGTAGTTCTCAATTATCATATTTAGTCCATAAATCATTTTGCTAAACATATGAATATATTATTTTGAATCTCTGGAAGACTGTCATTTTCTACTATTAAACTAACGTTAAAATTATAAATGTTAATTTATATGTCAAATTAAAATAAATTATTTGCTAAAGTTCACATTTATTAAAAGATTAACTTTGATTTATCATTTTTTCTCATATTTAGAGTATATTGGGTGTTTTATTGTAATAAAATCATATGTAAATCATAATCAACAAAATCAAATTTCATGTTTTACTATAAATCAATAAAACAGCCCAAAAATCATGCAAAATATATTAGGGACTGTTTTCAGAAGTGCTTTGTTTAATTATTCTCTCTATCTCTTTCCTCATAATGTGGTCTTAGGTAATTAAACAAATTCCCTTTTTAATTATTTGAAAATTTTTCACAATTAACAATCGAATCACTATTTGTTATGATATGATTATCAAAATGAACAATTGAGTCTAAGACATTTCACCGGAATATGTTACCTTTTCATTCATCGATTTTCTCGATCACGTCGATCGGAAAATTTAATAGGTTTCTGAAAAAGGGTTTAATCAATTTAGTCAAAAGTTTTGTGTTTGTTAAACGCGCAGCGGACAGTTAGATGCTAATTTATGCGTTGAAGAATGATAATGAAATTTTAGCAAATATTTAGTCGAAGAAACCATAAAAGGAATGCGGAAGAATTGAGCCAGAAAGTAGATGCCGAGTAGGAGCTGTAATCATTGGAGATGTGTTCGTCACAATAGTGTCGAATAACAAGGTAAATAATAATGGAATTGTGCTGGAATTCAAATTATATTTATACACGAAACCAATACTAATGCAAATAAATGGTATAAAATTAAAATTTTGACAAAACTCAAATTTAAAGAAGGTTCCCTATAAAATCTGAGAACTGACGAAAGATACAATTATCTTTTGCGAACGAGAAAAACTGTCTATGTAGAATTAATGATAATATAAAAATTGATTTTTTGTTGTTTGTAGAAATGATGAATATCTTTTTTTAAAATAAAATATCACTGCTTGGATAGTTTCGATCCAACCAATTTTTATGAAGACGCAACTAAGCCGGCCATTGAATTAATACAAAATATACAAAAATTAAAAACTAAATCTTCTATGTAATAAAGGTTTTACTAAAACAGTAATTATATTGTCATTAAAATAATAATTCTGTTAAATTGCTTTAAAATTACAATAATTTTATGTTGTTTATCTGTATATTGATAGTCCCAATATAGAATTTAGGAATGTGTATGAATTTAAAATGATGAGTGTAATTAATATTTTATGGGCCAATCAATAACTGATTCCATTGGCTTAGACCTGGGTCTAGATCGCAATCCGATTTTGTCGTAATTGAGTTTTGAGTATGGTGCATTCCAAATTTAAACTAATTATAATTGATAAAACTTTACACTTCTTTTTTGTGTTAAATATCGATATTTAAATAAAAATCTAAATACAATTTAAATGATTTTTTTCAATTTTCAAAATTATACTTTGGTAAAATTACTACATATTTCAAAATCGATACTTTTTAATAAGTTTACAAATTAAAATATGAATATAGTTACATTTGGCGCAGAAGTGAAAAATCGGCTTTTTTATTTAACGCTAAAAATAGTGTGAAATATGGAGTTGCAGACGAGTTTTTATAATTTCTGAATTAAAACAAAGCACAAATTTTTACTGGTAAAAGAATAATGCATTATGAAATTAATGAAAAGGGACTGAATTTTCGGTTAAGGATCGCAAAAATTAAATTTCAAATTCAATAATTATATATTCAAAAACAAAAGCCTTATCTAAAAAATTGTATTATAATTAGTTTAATGGTGTCATGTCCGTTCTGATTAGATTCGACTTAAAGTGGATCACCTACAATGATATAATCCTAAGATTGTGTAGTGCCGGAAAAATCTGATTTGATGATGAGCGGGGGGAGTACCATGAAATTTATTTAAGTGCAAGGCATCCGAATATCTATTTGCTGTTGTGGCCCCCGCCCCACTAAAACATGGCTTAAAGCCACCGAGTTGGAAAGAAGAAGAAAGAAAATCGAGGAGGGGAGTACCAGAGCGATCATAAGGCACCTGTCGTCACTCGTAAATGAGCAAACACGCCTTGGACGACAAACGCCAGCTCGTTGGAAAAAATAATTGCTAATAGTTGTCTTTTTATTTATACATTTCAATTCCTCCACCGAAGCGCCTTAATTCACGGAATCTCAGACGACGAATCTCTCTTTATTTTTAGGACAAATCTCATTATTTCGCTCCGCGGTTCGTTATTACTTTCATTTGATCGCAGTCAACATCGCGCTTCTTGTTTTTGTTTTTTTTAACGCTCGATGATCGCTCGTGACGATGATCGTTTTCATGATCTTATATCGCACAAGTTAGAAACAAAAGAAAAAGACAATAATTACCACACTGTTGAAAAGGTTAGACAATCTTAAGACGGGATAATGAATTTGATCACCAATTTGCTGCTATTGAACTGTACAATAAATGCTAATTTTACTGCTCTCAAATCCATCACGATCACATTAAAAATTGCATTTGGATTTTTTATTAGGAGATCCCATCTGAAATTCCTTAGTAGATTCTCAACTCATCAAACTTTTACAATAATCCATTATCCTTAATTATATTGATCGATGCAAATTCTTTTGCGCAGGAATTTCTGGTGAAACGTTATTCAGTAACTGTATTATTTTGCGCACACAACCTTTGGAGTAATCATCAACGTCAAAGAATAATTCGATAAATGTTGGTCGCGTGCGGAAAATTTGAAAATTCAAGCGGTACTCTTTCGATCATTATTCAAATTTTTTTACGTCTTGACGCAGTTTCTTCAAGTCTGTATTATTTTGGGCTAATTTATGTTGTTAAATTTAATTGTACATGATTTATGAACGCGAAAAAATTCATTTAGCTGTTTAATATAATGCTAAATATGTTTGGTCATTTATTCAAGTTCTAGATTGTTTTTATAAAATTTATTTTTAACAATAAACATTTAAACAGTTTAACTCTTTGAATTATATCAAATTTTACATCATTTTCATTTAAAATAATGTTAAGTTTATGGTACTATTTATATAGAAGTAAACGAATTCACAAAAAGGAATATTTTAGATCATTTATTTTATTTATTTATTTGCAAATACTTTAAATACATTAAAATATATTTCACAACAATAATATACTATTTGCAACAAAAGATAAATGAATTCACAAGTTAAGCTGAGAGATTTAAGTTTCAAAAATTCACGTTAGTCCTTTTATTTTTATTGAGGTATTAAATATATTATATAAGTACTATAAATAAGTTCTAGAAACGTTTTTAATAGGTTATCCCTTTAGAAAATTTAATAAATATTGCTTAAAAATTCTTCATAAAATGAAGAAAATTTTTTTTTGCACTTTCGTTTCGAAAATATAGCTTTTCGACATCGATTTGAGTTTCAAAATGTGTCACTTTTCCGCCCTAGTGAAAATTTGGAATTTTTATTTCACTAGAAAAAGAAATTAGTATTTTGTGATTTTTTTGGGAAGTTCAAAAATGTATGTCCTGTTCCGGTTCCTGTTTCGTTTTTTAATTCGGAAACGATGAAAAACTCGACTAACAGCTCTTATTTCACACTCGTTTCCTCGTTAATAAACTGCTCATTTTACACAATTGTAGCACAAATAACTATTCTATATATAGGGTTTTTGTAGAAACACATATTATTTATAAAAAATTCTTATATTATTATAGAAATATATAGTAGTATGCAATTATTTAGGTTAATAGAAAATTATTAAGCCATTTTGTGTTCCTAAAATAATTTTCAGAACAATTTCACGGCGTTATACATATTTGTGTCAATTACTAGTATTTATCTGGAATTTAAATACAGATTGATAACTTTTCAGACCGACCTCATAGCCGATGTGGTAACGCAATTGGCTGCCTCTTCGGAGGCTATGGGTTCGATCCCTGGGCTGGTAGGATTAACTGGGTCCTTTTTCAATTGGTACAGGTGTTATTAATTGACCAATAATACACCGAAAAAAATAGTCATGAAAAGTCTAAGCCTATTTGTTTAGGTTTAGACTCCCCATGTTACAGGAATTGAAAGGGAAATTTATTTATATTTTCAGTACCATACCATTACTATAGTTGTTTTGTAAGAGTAATAAGTACATTGAATCTCCATACTACATTCAATTGCATATAACCCGCCAAAAATATAGACCACTTCAAAGTATTATATTTTTCTAACGAATTGTTTTATTTTTAACTATGAATAATTTTATTATAGAATCAAAACTTATACAAAATTTCAAGAAGGAATGTTAAATAAAACTATACAACATATTGTTTAAATGTGAAATTAGTATTAATATTTATTAACCCTCGAATTCCTGACCGGGTCTTTTGAAACGATTTTTATCTTTGTAAAAATTATACTGAAAACTTAATTTAAATGGTGTTTAAAGCAAAACAAAAAATATTTAAACAAATATTTCTATAATAAAACTATTTAATTCATAAAATTGTTGAAATTTTTTTTATATATTAAAGATAACCGAAAACATTCTCAATTCCAAAAAAAATTAAATCGATTTATTCTCAAAACCCCATGTTCAAGCTTGTCCTAATTCTTCTAGAATAGACCATTAATTTTGATGCACTAATCCATCCATCTATTTACTGTCCAGGAATATTTATGCATTCAATTTGTTCACCAAGAGCAATTAAAGTGCATCGTCGTCAAACAGAGAGCATTAAAATAAATTAAAAAGCGAGGGGACAAAGAGGCCAGATTCGCCGCCCACGTGGAGCCCGCGTTTTCCTACGAGAGCTAGCTAAATTTATGGGACACGCTCCCCAATCTTATTTACCGAGCAATAAAAGTGATCTTCAAAGTTAATAATCGTCAGTGCAATTGAAATCGGAAAATAATTTTTCCCCGCTTACACGATCGTAGTCGTCTTGTTAAAAGCGAGTAAAACAAAAATAGAAAAGAAGAGGGGGGAATTGTGCAAATGTAATGACGATCGGTAATGTTCTCTTCCTATCCCCCCATTTAATTGCTTCCAGTAGCACACACACACAGCATCCTCCTCATTTGATCTCCTCGAGAGTGCTGCTTCTTCAGTAATTGCATCATAAAATGACGATCAAAGATGAGTAATTTTGTTTTTGAACGGCAAAGCGTACTTGTTAAAAGTTGAGAGAACGATCGATGATTGTGAATCTCTGGTAATCGTGCCATTATGACTCGTTAAGAGAGAAATAACTTAATGATATTGACTTAATTTATCTCCCGTCTAGTCAGTTGTTTGTGCTAATAATCTCACGGTTTATTCGAATAGTAAAAAAATGTAGGAAAAAGAAGTAGCATTTGATTGAGATCCATCGGATTTCTCTCCTGTTTGTTTGTTTTAATTTTAGCTTTGTACTAATATTATCAATCATTTCAAATTTAATTAATTTAATCCAAATGGATTTTAAAAACAAATAATAAAATACTTTAATAATGATGGTGGTAATACTTTTTATTGGTATTTTGTTTGAACTTAATGATAATTTAGCGATCATTGTAGTAACTGTACTTGTATAAAAAAAAATAATGAATATATTAGTTATTTATACAACTAGGTCGATTAGACAAGGCATTATACAATATAAGTGTCGTCATGAGCGTAGCGAGTGGTTTAAAGAAGGTCCGTTTTTTATGATGCTTATCGACCGTGTTTGATAAAAAATTTTATGCAAAAATCTTAAAAATTCTTCGAATTTTTGTAAAACATTATGTTGCTCTGTTCTACACGTGTAAAATTTCTTGACCTGCCTTTTGATTATAAACATATCTGTCGTAATGTGGGAGAAGAAAATTAAAAATAAATTCAAATCTGCCAGTTTAAACATGTAATTCATAAAGGTCCGATATAGTTGTTTCATTTAATAATAATATATTAAAATATTCATCCGAAAAAACCACCCCGTTGAAGCATACTCAACAGACCTATATATAAATTTGATGGATTTCTTTTAAATTTAAATAATTCTTTACAGCACTTGTGCTATAAAACGACTATAACAAAAAAATATTAGTACTTACTATTTTTAAAAATAATTTAATTTTAAAGAATATGACGAGGCTTTGGTTGTGCATTACGCTTGCAGTGGATGGTTGGTTGTTAGTGCTGTTTTAAAGACCTACCTCTTTCCAATAAAATACAACATTTATTAGGTTCACTTCAAAAGGTTAATCGTTGTTTATTTTGCTTTAATTTCTATTAATTATCATTAAAAGACTAATTAAATTGATAAAGTCATTTAATTACTATTTCAATATAAAGTGAATGTAAATACATTTAATAATATTGTTTAGCTTTTATACGTTTAAACAAAAACCACACAGATATTGAAACTTATCATAAATTTTATTTTAAATAATCTACTATACATCAATAAAATGTCAGTTATTTCTTAACAGTGAATTTTTAAATAATTCAAAATATCTAGTTATTTTTGTATATTTCCATTGATAAAAACGATAATTTACGGATGATAAAATAAGACTTTCCCGCACTCAGTGCGGTAAAATTGTTGGTAATCTTTAAAAATCCAAAAAAATTAATAAACCTGAAGTCATAAAAATTACACATTTCGTAAAAAAAACTGTTTGTTTGGGATTGAAAAATTTTACATTTAAATTCTTAAATAAATGAGTGACATGAAATAATTTAAAACTAAGCCGTCGCCGCTCAAGGCACAAATACTAATACACAAATCAATAGTTTTCAATTAATTAATTTCTGACAACTGCCATTATTTTATTTAGGACACATCTTAAGTCGCATTTAAAGGACAAATTTTAATTTGAAAATCAAATGTTCTTTCAAGACGGCATTTTGTTGTAAACAAATGTATAGGGGAAATATGGACAAAATGGCATAGGAGGTGTTTCTGGAATGTTGGTTGTTTCTAGGTCGCATCTGATTGAGCTATTTTGTAACCCAAATGGCTTTGGCTATCTTGCCAAAATTTGAACGCAATCAGTCCTTGCGTCTTTGTGCCAGGGTCCTCAGAAGTTTTTCCAGTGAAATAACTTTTTATTTACATTTTGTTCAATTGAATATACTGGAAGAGTTTCGCTAATTTGCATATTATCCTGGTGCTTATTTTATCCATTAATCTTTGTCTTAAAATAAGATTTTCTAGAAATAGAATGTTATTTATATTTTTTTATTTTTTTTTTTCAAAGTGACATATGGACAAAATGGCATACCTCTCATTTTGTCAATTAGTGGTATTTATCTTATTAAACCGGAAACATTTTGTACATAGAAAATTTCGAAGTCGAAATTTTCCTAATACTTCTCATTATAATGAAGAGAAAGGTTCATGTTTATACTCTAAAGAACTTTTTTCGAGTTGTTATTAAGATTGATTGAATTGTATCATTAAATTTGTATGAAATTTCCAGTCACAAACACATTTTTTATAAGAGCATTTTTTATGAAATTTATTAGACAAAACAACCTTGTTTCTTCTATATGGCAAAGCCTTACGTTTTAAAATTATAATTCGTCCTTATTGTCATTAATAACTGAAACTTTACTAAAATTATCTGGTTTTGTTATAATTGTTTAGAATTTTCACAAATCTTAGTATGCAAATTTCTAGACAAGTGTCCTTTAATGGACTAGTTCCATAATTCACCTTATCACTTGACGGGTAAAGTACTTTATTATCTTTTATTACTTTAACTACAATTAATTATATTTTAAAATTCAACAACATTCTTAAATATTTTCCAACTTAATTTTAGATGGTTTAGTAAGTTTTTCATGAAATAAAAAAGGCAATAATACTATGCTGTAATGTTATACCCATTTGGTAAATGGTGTACAATTTGGCACAATGAACAAACAGTATGAACAAACCGTATATTGAAATTGAATCGTGTTTTATTACGCGTATTAAAATCAATTGATTGAGTATTTGCAAAATTCAGATGATCACGATATAATGGCAATTCAGCTACTCTATAATACTCTTAGCTCTCAATTGAGGGGCTCTGAATTCATGTGTAATGTAAATTGAATTCTAAATTTCGATGATTCATTGATCAGCATTATTCTTCTCGATCAAGAATCGGGTAGAAAGAAGAAAAAAAACACGAATGAATGAATGGATGGGTGAAATCAATCAAGTAATTGTTTGTTTAATTCGCTTCCTGAAACAATTGAGAATCCAAATTGAAGATCTCAAATGAAAATCGGGGTAATTGGTGTATTTCTGGAGGGCAAGCAAGCAAGCAAGAGGAGAAAAATGCTAAGCAAACAGCTGGACTGTCTGTTTTAGATCAACTACCTACAAACATTACTCAATCAAAAATCGAATACAATTTCACGATCGATCGTAAATGAGTCCAATTTACGATTCATTGTCTGTGTTTAGGTAACCCAGTAATTGATCATTTATAACAGGTGATTATAACACTTTGAGAATTGTAATGCAAAAATCATTGAATAAAGTAATTACAATTATTCACCTCTTTAGTTATTTTTTTTTTTACTTCTCCCAAAATTTAAACAATTGATTGTGGTGGAAACAGGAAATGATCATCTGCCCGGCTGTAATTCCCATTCAAAAATAAGAAATTCCATAATTGAAAATCATTTTCTTCATTTACTTTGGGTGTTAATCAGCAAAAAGGTGTTTTAGTGGCGTCTATTTGTCTTATTAGATATTGCTGGAATTGTATTTCCCTACCCGACTTCCTCTTCTAGCTCTAGAGTCATTGACACTTTTACGAATACGAAAATATTTTTATGATTTCCTCCATTCTTCGATTCAATTAATTTTAGACTTGCGCCAGGCAAATCCCCGACTTCATGGATACGAATATAAATCGAGCAATTTTACAATTTACCCTATTTTGGTTTAAGAATTCGTAAGTGACGAGAAATATTGAACAATAATAACTTAATTTTAAAAATATGAAGACCATAATTTTTAAACTTCAATTAAAGATGGAAATTATATTTAATAAATAGTTTAATATAGTTATTTAAGCTACAAAGAATTATAAACAACTCGGAAACGATAAAAACTCGTCTGAGGCTCTGTTTTTTACACTCGTTTCTCCGATAAAAACCGACTTTATTTTGTTTGAACAGGATATATTTTTTTCATCTTCTTCAAAATATGCAAAAACTAAATTAAAACATGTTTGACGCTTATTTAAAAATATTTATATATTTCTTTTATTTTGAATTTTATGAATTCCAATAAATAGGACATTACCCGATGTTGCGGCGAAGACCTAATATTGTTGCAATGAAACCGACGCGACACAGATATGAATTCAAGTAGGCCCGGAAAATTGTGGAAATGCAAGCCGACTGCGATCGCATTACGCGTCGTCGGCTTGGCTGTCTTGTGTCTGGCGCCTTCTTCCGCCTCAGATCAGGGAATCCCCTTTCTTTTCCACGTTTTTATTCTTCGCTTTTTATATAGGTACATATATTTTTATGAATTAATTCTATCAAAAATGGCCTCTCAATCGGAATTTTTGAACTCGTAAAAATGGAGGCATTAAAATTATTTTTAATTTTTCACATTTTTCAAATAGCGCATTTAGAATGGGAAATAAATTAGGAAATTAACCGATTTTTCTACGTTTCTTTGCCCAATTTTTCGGCCTCGGAACGGAAAGAGACTGTGCGTGTGGATGTGTATGACGGAAAATTCAGCAGGAAAACAATCATGGAGGTAATAAATTAAAGCTCAGCATTAATTTCGTAAGACGATTTCTTCTCAAAAGTGTAGAATAACTTGAATAGAATACCACAACGACACTTAGAAACAAGACACATGAACAAATAGGCACAGATTGTCGTCTTTTGCGGGATTGAAGTGTTTAAATTGGGAACAAACAGTATTTTTAATCGTTGGAAAATATTATCAGGAGACACGTTCGGTTGAAAATTGCGCCATTTTTATGTGACAAAAAAATTAATGGCACAGCATGCTTAGAAACAATCGTTTTGTTTTAGATTTATTTTGCTGAATATTATAAATAAGAGTTTGCAAAAAATGTTTATCAACAAAATGTAGTAAAAACTTCAGAATAGTCTAATTTTATCTTTGGACCCTCAAAATAGTACATTTCTGAGATAAAAATACAATATAATATGTTTCGCACTTTTTATCGAAATTCAGATTAAAAATAAACTTCCAAGAAATGCCGTCAGATTATTTGCAAAATAGCAAATAATGCCGAGTACAAACTTTTTGAAAAAAATTTTCAACTTGTAATTGAAAAGTAATTGCTTACTCTTTGTATTGAATAACCTTATGTTTTACTTTATTTAAAATATTTAATAGCAGTACATTATAATAAGATAAATTTTTGTTTTATTTATTTAAAATAATTTCAAAGAGTTTGCGAACCACAATTAATTTCTTTTTTAAACACATTTTATTAATGAACCCTGTCCTGGAGTGTGGCTAGACCTATACTACCCTAGAGTGAGGTACTGAATTGCGGGTTTAATAACACCCTTATTCATTCCTACCCAAAGGCGCCTCAGATAATTTAAGAGTCAGAAATGGTGTTAGGCAGGAAGAGCTAGGACGAATTACGTAGGGACATATGGCTGTCCATCATACACCTAATAACGCGTTTTCGAACACCTAGACAATTATCTTATTTGTATATTTTGTATGTGAATAAGGACAATAATCCCCCAGAAATGTTCTTCGCCCACTATCCAATAACCAGTAGCACATTTTATTAATTTAAAAATGATTTAGTACTAGATTTTGAAAAAACAATTAAATAGTGTATCTATTATAACAAATATAATTTTAAAATTGGAGTTATCATTTATATTGATTTTGAGAGAACACATTGTAAAATGTAAAATAAAACGAAACTAATTCTTTTCTAACAATATTTAAGAAATGAATGTTTTAAAGTTATGTTATTTACCTAGACTTAAAAGTATTTTTAATAATAGTTTTATATGTTTTACAACTGTAATATATGGGTATAACTTTCTGTTTAAAATTTATATTTAATTAAAATTAATGAAATTATTGAATATTATGTTTTGAGTGAGGGCAATGAAAATATTATTAGTATTATAAATAAATAATGACAAACATAATGACTTTATCAGCTGTCCCTTAAACTAATGAAACGAAACTGAAATATCATGGGAATGGCGAATCCCAAATGGAACACATGTCTTGCAATTCTCCTAAAATACAGAAAAAAAAAACAAAAAAATAATTTAATATAATCTCAATCAAATGATAAGTCTAACAAGTTTGGAATACAAAATTCGTCATATATTTAAATATCCTACAATTTAGTTCGTAGATTATAAATTATTTTTTTAAAACTATCAAAAAATTACTAACAATATTTTTTAAAAAACCCCCCGGACTCAAGTAACGAACACTCTCACGTAACATAAACATTTCCTTATACTGTGTCTCACCTTTACTGCTCTCGTGAGCGATTGCCGAATGGTGGGCCTTTTACACATATATCCATTCCACCGTTATTATAAAAAGTAGGTAAGGAAAACGCTTACATGAGGACGAGGCGATACATACGTACATAAATTCAGTATTCAGTATAGGCTTATGGGCCGGTCCGGCCCTTTGCCTGTGTGATCATGTCCCTCCATTGATTTCTGTTGATGGCTGCTTCTTTCCAATTGTGTACTCCTAAAAGCCGATTTGCTGCTTCATTTATGGTTGCCTCGTACATAAATACAAACTAGTAAAAAAATACATTTTCTTCAGTAAAAAAAGAAACGTATAGTAATTTGTGTTCCGTGATCGGCTCTATAGATGTTTTAATAGGAAAATGTGCAATTAAAAATATTGTATAATTTTTTAAAAGGTTGGAACAATTTTATTCATTTTTTGCTAATTTAAAAATAAGTGAAAATAGTTAGGAAATAAAAAAATGTATGCAAAAACAATTTTTTCTACATGAGTTAGTGTAACTACTAACTGTAATTGTTTAAACTCTAAAATTAATCAAATTTTGGTATTATTATTTATTAAAATGGTTTGAAACAAAGGTCTAATCATAACTGATCAAATATACTACCTATCGCGAGGCCTCCCTGTGCTGCCGCTGTCGCTTCATTAAACTCATGACAAATAAAAACCAATCTATTTTCTCACTTGCGACAATTCAAGAATTTTATTTTGGTGTTTTGATATTAAAAATAGATATTTTGGTAATTTAATTTATACGTAGGATATTGTTCAGTGTTGGATGTCGCGCACCACGATCTGTGGAGCGTCATTGAATTGGCGTGGGCGGCACTGTTGTTCGCCTCCTCTCCGGCGATGATCACTCGCGGGATTAATTGGGGGAGAATGGCGTTGTCGTGATTGCCTAACCTAATTTTCTTCTTCAATTTTTCCCCGAAATCAAAATCAAATTAAATTTAAAAAGCGCCAAAAACGAAAGAAAATGTGAAAATTAAAAAAAAGAGAAGAGAAGAGGATGAATGGCTTTGGGCCAGGTGATCTTCCGTCCAGATGGCTTAAATTCGCGATGCCTGTCGCTTCCGTCAATCAGTCTCCTCTCCACAACGAGAACCGTTTCGGTGGACGTGATGCCCCGTCACATAAATAAAGTGGCCGATTGTTTGAAAGGAATCCCTGGTTGTTTTCATTTTTCTAACCAGTTTTTTCGATCATCTTCATTTTTTTCAGAGATTCATCTCCTGCCAATGTCATCGGACCCCCAGATCATCAAACTCTAAATTTATAAAGTTCATAAATAACAAATTTCCATACCGAAAGACTTCGATATTTTAATTACTCAAAAGAAGCCACTTGATTATCGAGCAAAGAATTTAATAACTCCCACGATTTATCTCCTCCTCCCGACCGAGCGAGGTTTTGTTTATACAGAAAAAAACTTATAGCTTATAGAATGAAAAATATATTGCATCCACTTAGTTTCACGTTTTTCACTTCTCCTATTTTGCAAATTTATTACACTACTTTTTGTTGGAAGAGCTCATGAATTGATGCTATTTCAACAATAAACCATCTGCACATGCTGTGTTCGTTTTCTCAGTAAATTATAACATTTTAAACAGTTTTGCAAAAATACTATTTATATTAAATAAGTTATATGTTATAAAATATTAAATGATATTTAAAATCAAATAAATTCAAAAAAGAATTTAATTATTTAACAATGTGTGAGAAAAATGAACCATAGTTAAAAACGAGTAAAATCCGAATGAATGAAATAAATTTTCTAAAAGATACGTCTGTTTAATAATGTGTTCTTCCTACTAGTTTTTTAGAAAATTTTATACTATTGGCTTATTTGCTGACTTTTCGCGAAATATGAAGTAAATAATAAGAAGACAACCCAGTACTAAATTAAAGTCAAAACACATACAACTAAAGTTAGAATCTGTCTAGCGAATAGATCTTTCGGTCTCAATTTGTCGATATTTAAAGGAAATAAAACAAAATGTATAGTATTGAATAGCTAATATTCACTTGATATGAATTAAACCACTTTTACAATCCAGAACCAACGTTTCAGAAAAATTTTAGTTTTGTACATTTAATGTGGAAAAATTCATATTGATCATAACTATATTATAGAGGCAAGAAAAATGTCAAAATATATTTCTCATCTGAGCTACTAAGATCTAAAATTATAATAATTTTTTTTCCCCTTTCAATTCCTGTAAGGAACATGGGGGGTCTCAACCTCAACCAACGGGTTTTCGACATTTCAGTGACCATTTGTTTTCAGTGTATTATTAGTCAATTAATAGCACCTAGACCAGTTGAAAAAGGACTCAGTTAATCCTACCCGCCCAGGGATCGAACCCTTGACTCCGAAGAGGCGGCCGGATGCGTTACCACATCGGCCACTAGACAGATAAAATTATAATAATTAGTAATTGAATATTAATACAAAGTACTAATTTTGTGTACTTAAACGATTTATGATCGCCTGCGTGTATTGAATAAAGGATAATTAAACAGGATTTAATTATAGAACACTTTCTGGAGGAAGCATTGGCTATTAAAATATTACGACTTTTCAGTAGACATGAATAATTACAATTAAAGGCACATTTAAAAAAAATCTTCTTCTGCTTCAGATTTTTACTTTTTACTTAGTGCTAGAAAACAGCTTTTATTACTTATAGGTAAATCTTACTTGAATTTCTTAAAAATTAAAAGATTTAAGTGATTTCTTATTTCAAAAATTTAGTTTTCTTATTATACACTGTGTTTCATACTTTTACGACAGGGTCTTTGCAGAGAATCTGTTGATCTTCAAAATAGTCTAGTTTGAGTTAAATTCGTCAAGCCGTTTGTTAGCTACGTCGCGTAA
>JXOV01008220.1:2730-17237 GCA_001014945.1 Clogmia albipunctata | reverse complement strand
TATTATTATTATTATTATTATTATTACATATATTTAAATTATCTCTTTCCACAAATTATGTACAAAATAATTAAATATTTTTTTATATAGATTTGATTACAATCACAATAAAGTGTAGTTAATAGTTATTATTAAAAGTATAGAACTATCATAATTGTTTTTTCTTAGTATTTGAAAATAAATTTGTATCAAAGACTGAAATGAATTTTATACAAAACAATATTATGACAAATGGACGAATGATAAAATTGAATTGTTTTAAGAGAATTATTAAATAGTTCTGAAAGAATTATATTAAGAACTTCAATATTATTTATTGCCATGAAATCCACCTATATTAAAATTAGAATGTTTGTTTCTTCCTTTTTCTAGGTTGTCTCCATATTTAGTATACCAGCAACTAAAGATAACATAAAACCAATTTGTTTTCAAATAAAGGAATTAAGTTGTTTTACATATTTTATTAATAAATTTAACTATTTAGGTAAAATAATTTTCAAGAATAAAGACGAAAATAATTTGTAGTCCGTTAAGCGACGATCATTTTAAATTCACATTTCTTTAATTAGAGCGAGACAAATCATAAACGCCCTCTATCGTTTTGAATTATCATTTTCGAAAAAAATTCGAAAACATAAATTCTATATTTAAACCAACAGATGGCCAATTCAAATTCAAGTAGAATTCGTTCTAACCGACATTCACCAATTTCAAATAATATTCGTGTATAGAGAATATCAATATTCTACACTTTTATAATTCCATATAAACTGTTTAAAGGAATTGTATAAAAAATTTTATTTTGTTTGATTGAACATCAAATTTTGTTTTTTGAATTGTGGTCGATGATAGTATTTAGCCTGCATGTTCTGACATGAGTTTTAGAATAATTATTTTCTACGCATTCCTTATGATTGGCCTACCATATGTCAATAAAATATCAATAATATCAGCACATAAAATATATATTAAAATCTTGTTCTTCCAGTCTAATTATGTTTTTCTGTTTATGAATCATAAATAATATGACAAACAATAGAGTTATACGACTTTAAAATCATTAGAAACTAATCCTACTTGAAATGAGGGTTCCTCATCTTCTTCGACTCCTCGTCATCGTATCTAGGCTTATTGATCGGATGGTCTCGCGTTCTGATCCTCCAAAAATGGTATCTACCGATGAATAAGGTCAGCGACACATGCGGGGTCCTCGGGTGTAAGAAGAGTTGGCACTCCGGCGCAAGCGAATAAGTGGTAGAAGTGGTTACAGACTGGACATGAACGGGTGACTTGCTTGCCCTTAACTGCGCGAGCTCTCTTCTTGCTTTTCTGGAGAGTTCTCCCTCTTTCAGGTTGGGTGGGGAGCCAAATTTTTATTGGATTATTTAGAAGTTTTTTTTATTTTTTTAGACTATTGTGGTGTGTATATTCTTTTTGAGTTCGGAAGAAGTGTGATTTTTTGGATCTACGGTGGGTTTGGTCTAAAATTCGAAGTTGAATATTGTAGGCCTATTGGCCGTTTGGAAAGCTATTTGTTGTTTAATTTTTTTAGGAGGTGTCCTGGGTTGTTTATGAAAATTAGGTAGTTGCTGGCGTGGAGACTGATGTGCTGCTTCAACGGTAGTACTCTTGTTTCGTTGTAGTAAATGTATCTGCTGTGTGTGAGGGTTCTTGACCTCATTGGTCGTTAGCACTGTAATTTCATTTGTATTGTTTCTATGGTATATGCGAAAAAATTTCAGTAAATCGTATTTGTTTTATTTGTGAATATTATTTTCTATTGTTAAATCAAGACGTACTTTTCATTTTTAATAATTTTTTTATAAAAAATTACGTCGAAATTTATTCACTTACTATAAAATAACGTTTAACATTTTGGTTTTGCCAAAACAATTAATATTCAAACTTCAAAGCGGCGGTNGTAAATCGTATTTGTTTTATTTGTGAATATTATTTTCTATTGTTAAATCAAGACGTACTTTTCATTTTTAATAATTTTTTTATAAAAAATTACGTCGAAATTTATTCACTTACTATAAAATAACGTTTAACATTTTGGTTTTGCCAAAACAATTAATATTCAAACTTCAAAGCGGCGGTATTGTAGTGGGTAGACAGAAAATCTTCAGCCTGACCTATGCGGATGTTGTTTTGCTGAGCGACAATAAGGACGATATGCAGCAAATGATAGGAGCCTTGTATCGATACTCCCTTAGAAAGCAGATGCCCAGCAATACAAGAAAGTCGCAAATAATAGTTTTTAGTAATGGAGAACGAATCTCAGGTACTGTTTGGATATGTGGAGAGTTTCAATTAGAAGAGGTCAAATATTACAAGTACCTGGGATTTCACTTCCAGAATAAAGGAAGATATACCTGACATCTTGACCGTGGTGGGAAGACGAAGAGCGGCGGAAGTTTGAGGAATTGGGGAACGCAAATTCAAAGATAATTTAATAGTGAGAAAACAAATGTTCAGAAGTTTGATTTTTCCAGCAATAACTTACAGAGCGGAAGTCACAGTATATTTAAAAAGGGAGTGTTTAGAACTGATCCAGAGAAATTATCTGCGGTGGATTCTGGGATTGAATCGTGGCACGAAGAAGGCAATTCTGATGGAAGTAACGAAATCGATGCCAATATTTATTTTTAAAGGAGCCATGGCAAAGTGTGAGGAGCGAATCGACAATACCCCATGTCTAGTCCTACGAAAATGCTTGGCTGAAGTCCGTGGCGGAATTCGAATCCATCGGAAAAAATACTGCAACCGCAATGGATAGACAAAATGCTTTTTATGATTTATCTAATTACTTTATTCATGTTAAATCTCACTCATAGGAAAACTATAGAATTAACTTAAATCTAAATTGTAGAACTACAAATAGCTTAAACAATAAATTAATTTACAAAATGAAACATTTGCAAAATCCAAACAAATCTCCCCGATCTTAAGACAATAAATAATATAAGTAAATTACTTTCTAATAAGTATTTTGTGGGTGGTACAAATGAAAATAGCTCTGAGAAAAGAGAAACAGCGTTGTCCAGCATAACGCGAGGAATTTAAACCAACAAATTGCATTCGGTCGAAAATAAACCATAATACCTGGCGATTGGCAACTACCAAACCAAGTGTATAGATATTTTGCAATGTTATGACGACCCAGAGTTTACATAGTAAATTGTGCCAAGAGATTTATAGCAAAGTCATTAGAACGTTCAGTTTGTAGAAAATAATTGAACAGAGCTGATGGCAAATATCGCCAGATTGTTTCCCTGCCATGCATGAAACCCCTTATCCTCCACACCATCCTTCTTCACAATTTTCCCCCCATAACTTTCATGAAAGCCGCCCATCACTTCGAAAAGAAAACCCATGCTTTTATTTTCACTCGTGGAGTCAATGACACAAGAATTGTAACTGAAAAATGAAAACAAAACAAAATTGGCGGCATGTTTCTGACTGTGTCATCCCACACACGTAATTTGTGGCATTCTCGACTCATCTCTACACATCGCTCCGCGTCGTCGTCTCCGTCTTCTTCCTGGAAAATCAGCGTTCTCTACATTTGGCTTATCACTCCACGAACAGCTCAAAGTTGACCGCTTGACTTCCCGAAGGGATATTCTTAGCCCAAGCCCTGCACTCCACCTTGATCACTATGTTTCCTGCAAAAGTGAAAAATAAATGCATTTAAATTAATATTGTTGAATTCATTTTAATATTTAATAGCCTCATTAAAGGTTTTCATTTAAATACATTGTTTTATATTAAATTTAATAACATGATTTTTTAAATTTTTGTACGTAGAAAACAATAAGATATTTTTTATACACACAAAACAAGAAATGAATTGTGTGTGTCTACAAATCAATATGATAGTATTTATTGAAGAACATCTGTACTAAAAAATAACGCTAAAATTCAGTATAAACCAGTAAATGAGGCAAACATTTTAAATATATTTAACGTGAATAGTAAGTCAATATTGAATAAAGACAACAATTTCAAATTATATTTGAAAACAATAGCACTTACAAAAATATTAAGAGAAAAGAATAATGTCTCAAGGGTGAGTGACACTGAAATGTTCTTGAGCAATAAAAATTTTTACCGTTAAGCGGAGAAACGCTTCTATTTAACAATCGCATTTCTCGAATAATAATATTGAAAATATTAGATAATCAAGTCGCATGTCAGTGGAATCTGTGTTTTATTTGCAAGTGATTATAATTTTTTAAATTAAAATAAATTAAGTGTTAAAACCGCTAAGGCTGTTTGAAATTTTGCAAAATTTCATTTTTTCAGATTAGAAATGTATCGCCAATAAAAATTATAATAAGAAGAGGAATCAACAAGATCCAGAAGGGCCCATAAAGGTAATCCCTATTGTTTACAATTACAGTCCCTTTTCAGGCAATAACCCTTACCTCAAATTTCAAAACTATCCGATAGTAAAAAACGGAACAACTCAACAGGAATTTTCTGTGTCACAATCATTGAAACTTAAAAATCCGTTATAAAATAATAGTATAAAATCAGTATAAATTTTTACCCTCAAACCTTCAACTATTTAAAAGAATATTTATTTAATATTCCAAGGCAAAACTTATTTCTAGGAAAATAAAAATTCCCACAGCTCAAACAATTAAGCTTATATTAAAAAGGTATTTACGAATAATTCTTTTTTATTGAAAAAAAAGAAAATATCCTTTTCATCAAGTTACAGCTTTTTGAAAGGATTATCTTCGCTTAGTTCGGAAGTTGGTCAGTGACATTTGACAACAACCCGCTCTCTGCGGTTTACTGATCATAAAACATTAACATATCAAACAATCTATCATTTTAATTACTAAATGTCACTCACATCAAAACATTCACAAGAAAAATGGGTTTGTAAATAAAACAAATATTGAAAACTTTTTTAGAATGAGAAATCTTCCCGTATCTTTTTATAGCAATTAAGCATACATACTCGTATCGAAGATATTTTTTATTGAGGTTCTAGAGCATTAGTCTTGATATTTTCAATAGTAATATAATTTTATATGTACGAGTACATGGATTTGTTAAGGATTTTATATTTTAATTATTCTAATTCTGATTGCATATATTTTTTACTATGAATAAACAAAATACTGAATTCTAGCTGCAAAAAGTCGTAGTACCTATGAATGGAAAATTCTCTTTTTAACCTTTAACAAAGATATTTGAATAAAAAATGTCAAAGTTAACAGATAGAATGAAGTATAGTTATTTGTTCTACAAGGGTATAAAATGTGCCGTTTTTTAACAAAGAAATAAGTGTAAAATACGAGTCTTTTCGCTAGTTTTTTATCGTTTGCGAATTAAAAACGGATTTTACACCTAAATAGGACATGCACTTTCATAAAAGAAATGCCATTACGATGATCTCTAATTGAAAGGCCTTCGGGAGCTATTGGACTGTTATAATGGACTAGATTAAAAATTACACACCGAAATTTTGATTTTGAAACAAATTTATTCTTAGATTATTTCTTTTTTTCACTAGTAAATTAAAAATTCATATTTCTCACTAGTGTCAAAAAGTGGGTATTATGAAACTCAAATCGATGTCGAAAAGCTAAACTTTCGATATGAAAGTTCAAATATTATTAACTTTGAATAAACTTCAATTGGTTTTCAAGAAAATTTCATTCAAGGTCAATTAACAAAGAAGTCGACCGGAATTTCTTTTGAGAGGCTGTGGTGTCCGTTTAATTCAGTCTGATTCAAAATGATCAACACACACTTATTGTGTTGACTATTCTTTTAACTTTAAAAAATTTACATCTTTTTTTTATTTTTTTTATGAAAAAACAAAGAAACTAACTTTTGAAATTATTTACACATTGCGGCAAAAAACAACTTTCTTCAATCATTGTAACATACAATAAAATTATTTTAGGTACTTCTTTCACGAACTTAATTACTTAATATTTTCTCACTCAATTTAAAGTAATTTTCTTGAATCACATATATCAAAACAGTTTAATACACCAATTATGACGTCATCATCGGCATATCAAGCCACCTCCGCTATGGTAGGTTATTACAACAACAAATAAGCATGACTTCTTTTGTGTTGAGCACGTTGTTTTTATTGAAAGTCGTTTTAAAAATAAAACAAGATTACGAGTATATTACCAGGAATCGATTAAGATAAAAAAAACTCTGAAGAGGGTTTTCTTCAAATCCATATCATTCAAAAGATAATTGCTCTTATAATATTTTAAAGTATGGAAATTAATAATTTTCTTATCATTGGTCACTTTTATCTTTTGTATAAGTATAATTATGTGGATAAATTTGAAAAAATAATGGCATGACTATTAATTTTTCATTGACTTTTTATTCGAAAATTGCATTAATTGCAATATGCTACTTAATGCCAATCTGTTTATGTTAAGATATATATTTTAAGAATCTATGTTATTATAATTGAAACTTACTCTTTGGGTTCTCGAATTGTATCGCTACAAGGGGCTTCGAATATCCAGCTATGCTCTCTTTTGCTGGGTAGAAGAAACTAGGGTAGCCATGATAAGGTACATAGGTGATTGGTCCAATATTCTCTTCATCGACGGGGGTTTTCCCCTCGCACGATATCCACACTTGGCGACGAGCTTTATCTGGAGCGTGCAAAATGTGGTCCCTCAGAAACTCGGGCATCTTCTTTGGCAAGTCGTTTAAATTTTCGAAATAATCTGGCAGCCAGTCAGACTCCGGATTTAATTCGAGAAATATACACGGAGTGCCCGAGGGAAATCCATATCCCATTTTGGCACTACAAGCTGGCCAATTTTGAATGTTCAACACGCAGAATTTCCCCGGCGAGGGAATATTGTTGAAATCGCAGTGCACTCGATTTGTATGCCGATTGGATACAAACGCTGAAAAGATTTAAAAGAAAGTTTGTAGTTCATTTTTGCTCCATAAAAGTTATATTAATATTAGGGTAGGAGGTAAAAAAAGACTTCAAATTATGTGATTGTATTATCTGTAAAAACTTTTTGATTAAAACGCAATAGTTATTTGTGCTACAAGGGTGTAAAAAAACTAATTTTAAAAAATTTTGGTAGTTACAACGGCCGCTATTTGAACGATTATTTTACCGTTATAACAGCCTGGTTTAAAAATTGTACAATTTTTTCCTCAAAATAGTGGCAAAATTGTAACGTTTACACAAATTCAATTGGATATTTAGACTTTTTTTTAGCTCTAGTGAAATAAAAATTCAAAGTTTTCAATAGTCCAAAATTAGATACTTTAGATACGAAACTGCAAAAATTGTATTATGATGAAATTAAATGTTTATAATTTTTGTGAGTAATGAAGTACTTTATCAGTCGAGTGAAAAACTTCACTTGAATGACAATGGAACGTGACTGGCGAAGAACTATTACCTACACGTTCGCGTATTACATTTTATGTAAGTCCTAAAAAATCGCAAAATTTCATTTTTTTTTAATTGCTATTATAATTAATAATTAATGCTTATCATTATTTATTATTTAATAAAATTTTAATCATATGTACCATCAAGAAATGTATTTTGAATAAAACTGTCAAAGTTAGAACTTTGCCACTAACAAAATTATTTTATATTAATCAAACGATTACTTCGAATACAGAATATTGAAGTACTATAAATAGAAAATCCATGTGAGATATTTATTAAATTAAAACAATTACATATATTAATTAATCAATTGACTCGTATGTTTACCAAGTCAATAAACTGAAGATTTAGACAATAAATAAATTAGAAATCTCGTGGTAGAAAGCTCATTTATATTATTTTTGTATGCAAAATTGCAAACCAAACTGTTCATTTGCAAAATAATACAAGTCACGAATGAATTAACATGCATGTCACGTTTTGAAAATAACCAATTCAATTGTCGTTGAATTGTCAAAGAAGTTTATATTTTATACAGATAATGTGAAAAAAATAGTCATTGGTCATTAATTATTCGAACAAAAAAACAAGACTGTTTTCTGTAATCTTAAGTCACAAATTTTCAATAAAAAACAACGTATTAGCAAAGAACGGAACAAAGAAAAATTTCTTCCGAATTTTTGCGAAGAGTTTACGATTTGCGTTTTTTACTGCATGTTGTAGACTTAACGTATTTCTTTTTCTATCGAGTTGTAAGTCATTGTTTTCAAACATTTGAAACATTATTATGTCAATAAACTCAAACACAATATTAAGACTTCTTCTCGGAAAAAGTGTATCATTTTGTTTTTTTTTATATTTTTTATTTTCAATAGCACACTGATGCATTGGTATCAATCTTTTAATTATTTCTATATTTCCTTAATTTGTGAACTGAAAAATACACGATTTTCAAAACAAAATATTTGGCTAACGGTTTTTGGAAAATTTCATATTTTATGTGAATCCTTATACAAATTAAAAACAAAATACCTAATTTTGATACAACCGTACAGTTTTTTTAAAGTTGACATCAAGTGTTTTTTTTATCATTTTGATGTATAAATATATTACTAAATAATTGTGCTAAACCATGGAGATGAAACGGCAAAACTTGACTGAATTTATACTTTTACACGGCAGAAATACTATTACACAATCAGTAGTTGTAGTAGTTTGTTGAACTCAAATTTAAAAAAAGGTTCACTTAAAAATCTGATACCTAACATTATTTTATTGAGATAGCGTCTTCTGCATGTTCTGCATTTTCTGACTGTTTCAACCGTATTTTTAGAAAAAAATTTAATTTAAAAATTAAAGATGATATTTTGTTGTAAACAAATGAGTACAAATTGTCAATTCTTGGAATGAAGCAAGTTGATTACTACTCGTAAAATTGATTTAGACTATGAAATTAGTATGAAATTTCTAGTCATAAACACATTTAAAAATGATGGAAGAAAAAATGAAAATGGGTTGTGGCTGATTTGTATGAAATTTGAATCTTTAATTCATCTGACTAGAACTTTGTTTGTTGGTTAAACAATTTTTGTTGCCTAAGTACAGTCCCTAATTAATTAATTTTTTACGTTATTAGGAAATATAAACAAAATGGCATACATAGCCAAAATAGCACAGGGGGTGTTTTTTTGGATTTTGGCTGTTTCTAGCTCGCATCTAACTGAGCTCTCTTGTGACCAAAGCCATTTTGGTTCTCCATGCGTCTTAGTGCCAGATCCCTAAGAAATTTTTCCAGCGAAATTTATTCACATACAGTTCAATTGAACATATTGAAAGAGTTTTGGTTATTTAGATATTATCATTAGGTTTATTTTATCCCATAAGGTTTCATCTTTGTCTTAAAATAAGATTTTCTAGAAATAAAATCCTATTTATAATTTTTTTTAAAATTTTATTTCTTTCAAAATGTCATATGAACAAAATGGCATACCTGAAATTCTGTCTATGAGTGGTATTTATTTGATTTAGTCGGACATTTTTGTTTATAGATAGCCAAAATGCCATGAAATTATAAGAACTCAACTCATCGTCAGTACTGGAGGCAAAACAATATCGAAGTCGAAATTTTCCTAATACTTATCATTATAATGAAGAGAAATGTTCACTCTAAAGACTTTTTTAGAGGTCTAGACCTGGAAGAGGATGGTAAATTGTACTTTATACGTTCCTAGACGAATTCAGGGTTTTGTTTGCGAAATTATACCAATATTTACATTGAATTTACAGGTATGCCATTTTGTCCATACTGTTTTAAAAGCCCGATTTTAGCCGACTTCTGTTTAAAGCTATTTAATTTTTTTCTGCTCATTATTTGCAACAATTGGATATTAATTATAATAAATAGATAACCAAACATGATTACTGTATAATATGGCGTTGTTGTGTGCTACCCATAAAGAATTATGATCCAAAACATGCCAAAACCAAACCATTTTGTACATACTTCCCCTAATTGTTACTTTACGGTATTTTTTATCCATAACGGATGTTCAAAACATTGAAATAATTATAGATTAAGTAAAAACATTATTTTGAACCACTGTTAGTTTTATTTGTCGTGATAAATATGGCTTAAAAAGAGACGATTAAAGGTTATTAATATTGTATATAAGATATAAATAAATACAAGAAATATGAATATTTTTTGCGCATTTATGTCAATTTTAATTTTACTTATTTACTGAGATTATTGTGTGGATTTGCAAACCATAAATTTTGGTTTAATTAAAGTTAATATTTTGAATTATTTTTCAATCACTATGATTTAAATTACAGCCATTCTTATAAAATAGACTGTAAAGGTAATTCTACAATAAATACTTCACATTTAAATAGTGAATCAATTTCCTGGACATTTGAAATTCGTTTGAATGTATCAAAAACATTTGCAGAGGAAGCGACTGATTTGTTGAAAATAAATTGAATAAAATATTCGGGTAAATATTTAATAGAACCGATTTTCTGTGTTAATGAATTCTGGGAAACATTTCACTTACGTTTAATGAAATTGTCCGTCTTGTGGATCCACCCGGCGACGTTGTGCTCATCCTTGGTCTTGACCCAGATGAGGACCTCTGCCGCGTTGTCATCGTTGGGCTTGGGCGCGTAATCCAATAAGGGACTGGACTTGGCAAAGGTCAGAGACGCAAACAGGTAGACGATGCACATGACCAGCAGCAGGACCATGAAACAACAAAGGTTCTCGTAAATTTTCTTCTCTGCGCCGATCTCAATCCAAAGATGTGGTGGGTGGTTTTTTTGTGGTGGTTCATTTGTGTCATAAAGTAAATGGGATTTGGATATTTTTTGGACGCGAATGTATTCGCATTGGTTGATCAGTGGTCATGGTTGTTGTTGTAGATGGAAGAAAGAAAGAGAGAGAGAAATGTGGTGGGAAAATTGAGAAAATTCAATTAACTTTTACGTATTTCACAAATATCGGGACGGTCGAATAAATCAGCGCCAAGCAACGGATAGGCTCTAGTGTGTTAGTGGATTTGTAGTAAATAAATATATTTTCCCAAAGTAAATTGCGAACGAAATAAACAGATGCAAATCAAAAAAGGTGCTGAGAGATTTGATGTAAATTTCCGTACCAGATCAATTTTGGTAGCTAATGTACACGTAAAAATTAATTTTACATGATTTAAATAAAATCTGTTCAATGAAAATAAAACTGGATTAATAAAATGTGATATTTAGACATCGTTAAGATATAAAAAATAAAAATTAAACAAATGAAAATTTGCATTAAAATTGTTTCTTCTACTTCAAAAGAAAGAGGTCTTTACAAAAAAAATTTTGGAAGGCAAACAAATCCTAAGAATTTTAAGTTGACAATTTACAGTCTCTGAAATTATTGACTTATTCTCAAAATGCAGATTGTGCCTTAATACATTTATGTACCTAAATTTAATTGAATACACGTTCTAAATCGAAATAATTAACAGTAAACAGTTTAAAAAAATATCATTTATACAACTTAAATTAAAAAGAAAAAAATTTTAATTTTTCAAATTTTCTAATTCGAAGGAATAGAATTTTTAAATGAGCTTTAAGTGATGTGTCTTATATGTATTTATTCAAAATATTTGATGGTTTTATATTATTTAGTCAAAATATTCATAATTGAAAATTGTGTCCTTAAATACTCATTAAAAATCCAATATAAATTATTTTACTATTTTAAACAATTAATAAGAATTTGAATTTCTTTAATTTAGATAATTTTATAAAAATAATCTCGCGAAAAATATACTTATATCCATATTCAAAAATTATTTAAGATTTCTTTTAAATAAATAAAAATTATAATCTAAAAGAAAACTTCAAATGCAAATGGTGTTTTATGTTAAAATTCTTTCGAATTTTAAATTATCGTTTTACAATGAAAATTTGTATTTTTAAGCGTATCTTGTCCTCTTCATATATAATATAACATCTCTTTCAACATATTGGTTGGACATATTATTGGTAAATTGAATTAAAAATGAGAAACAGAGATCAGAGGGCTGCTCAGGTCGATTGGCACTCGTTCAACCGGGTAAATTTGTATTTCCATTATTAATCACTCACTTCAAAAAAGTTAAAAAGTATTATTAGGACAAAATTCGTCTTCGGCGGGATGGAGATTAAAAATAAAAAATCCGTGCTATAAAAATATTTATACACTTTTTAAAAATATAACAACGGTCGAGTTGTGAGATGTGAGGCAGACAACCACGTCGTCGTCGTGGCCGTTCTGCGTGGGCGAGGGTTTGGACAGGCAGAACGAGTCGCGACACGATCGACAATCATGATTTGATGATGGCTGTGAGCCGCGGTGTCAAAAGCCAGCCGATTAGTAGACAGTCTCATGATCAGATAATAAAAAATTTCACAAATAAATATATATCAACCACCGGGAAATGGTCTTTTACTCACTTAGGTTGGCCATTCCGCGAGTGTTGCAAAGTGGGCCAGATAATATCTAAATCCAAACCGTGCTCCTCCCCCGCTGTCTTGCTTCTTTGAAGATGTTAAATCCTAGTTCTGATGATCTCGATGATTCAGTGCTCGTGTGATAAACGAAAGACGATCAATTGCGGCAATCTTGTTTATAATTAAGCCACCCCAATTAATTGGCAAACTGGGAAATTCAATCATACAGTCCGAACCGATCTCTCTCTCCTCTGTTTATTATTTCGATTTAATGTCCGAATGAAACCACAACAACACCTCGTCTGTTAACAATAATATTTTCGCACTGCTACAGACTGTCCCACAGACTTTTCTTTCCACTTGAAGGCAAACCACCGAAAACAAACACACGATTCTCAAGACACGGTCCAACTGGTGCCTATTTTGAACTAGTTCTTCTACACATAATTAATAATCGACTTTAAATCACTAGGAATTTCACAAATTCAATCACTATTTATTTATTTCTAGCCCAACTTCTGATAACTTTCGCACTCAATTAATAAAATTAGAAATCAAAAACTATGAATCGAACGCAAGTTCTGTGACTTCATCGGAAAGTCCAGCAGCTCGTACTGAGGAGCGAGCACAAGATTTATTCTGAGGAGAGCAACCACCAAGAGGAAACTCGCGTTGTCGTACGCTTTTATTTATATCTGACCGCGAGGCGGGAAATAAAATGTTGAAATTTCCATTGGACCCACACTTTGAATTAGTCGGCAATCAGCTGGTATGGTCTCTCTAAGTACACTAGACGAACAAAATTCTACCCAAAAATTTAAAATTCAAAATCAAGATCCTGACTAGTAAATTTTAAATAGGTTGAAACTTTTTTTTATATAAACGTTTATAAGATACTTGTATAAACATAAAAACATCTTTTTTCAAATATTTTTTTTTTTTCATGGTACAAAATTTTGGGTCGAAAATGACGTGAAAAATTCTACAGGCTTCAAAAGGTACTTCATTTATAAGCGTATAATTGTTCTTTTCATCGATCTTATAACGTTTTGCGTTTATATAAAAATCTAACAGTTTCTTGGTAATTTATTGTTTAATCAAATAATACTCCGATTTTTAATTTTAATTTGAAATAAAAATTGTTTTTATTTGCAAAAAAATAATAAATAAATAAAATTAATATTCACGAATGGGTTCTTTTATTTTTAGATAAAAAAATATAAATAGTTTGAAAGTATGTAAAATATGTTAATAAAAATATAAATTATACCAAACTATTTATTCCATATAAAAATATTAACTATCCCTGCTTCTAAACTATAAATAAACTTCCCTGTCAATTTATTTAAAGAATATGGGGGTGCCCTTAAACTATAGTGATATTTTAAAGTGTAAATAGAATTTAATAATTTTAACATACGTACAACAGTCACGCCAAAATTAACATGTGCGATTTCCCCTTTAAAAACATACCACAATTTAAATTAAAAATGGTAATGTTTTTTCAATACCACTCTAATATATGACTTTAAATCCCATATTAACAAAACTATTTATTATGTATAATTTGAAGTTTGAATTATATTTTAAAAAATAAATGAATTTAACGAGAAAAAAAAGCTGTGTTCTTCAACAAAAAAATTAAGTTAAATTAGAAAATGGTCCTTAGTTGGTAGAAAATAATTTACGTACTACTATTCAATTGCTCGTATAATCTCAGGTGTCCTAAGGTCTAGGATCAAATGGACATTTTTACCTGGTAAAAGTTTAAATTTTGAGGAAAAAATCACAACAGGTCATCCTTTGAGGATCATTTAAAGAAAGCATTTGGAGAAAAATTTTAACATGGACGAAATCAAGCACGGAACAGTCATCGCATTTTTTATGCCGAAGCGACCCACGGCAGTGAACTGAACTGTAAAACGTGTACGGGAAATTTTCACGAGCACAGATCACTATTTACAAGTGTATTCGTGAATTCAGGAGTGGCAGGACGTCCGTTTTACTAGAACTTGGCGGCGGATGACAAACAACGGCAGTGACTGAAGAAAATATTAAATTAATAGAATAAATTATTCTAATCGACCAGCGACAAAAGCTTCGA
>JXOV01008218.1:0-96463 GCA_001014945.1 Clogmia albipunctata | reverse complement strand
CAAAGAGTACAGTGTATCAAACAAAATTTTGTTGCTCTCCTGTTAAATTATCATTTTTGCACTTTGTCGTTGTTCCTCTGGACCACAGATATATGTATGTTATGATTAACTTAAAAATTAATATCTAAAGATTCAATTCAATTATTTTACCATATATTCAAAACTGGCGTTAGTTTTGGGACATTTTTATGATTTTTGGTAAATTCTCTAAATTTTATAGAAGTTGTTATACTCACATCCCATCTTTAAGAACACGATTAGAATCTTGGCAGATATCCAAATCACAACAATGGTTACACACTTTACAGATCACTTCAGATAGAATATATCTGTAAATTGATTCGGTCCATTGAGCCATATCGCTAAATTCACCGATTCCGATTAATTTCAACATATTCCTTTTCAAACGATCATTCTGGAAAAATAAAAGAAAATTAAATTTTAAATGTTAAACATTGAAAAATTTAATAAAAGACTAACCTCATCCTCAATTGTCTGATCCACAGACAGAATTTTATGTAGAGAAGTGATAAAATCTAAAGCTGGACTCTTCATTCCTTTTCCGTAGTTTTTGTGAAGCTTTAGGACAACTTCGAAAGCATTTTCGCTCAATAATTTTACAGCTTCTGAAGGGGAGTTTGATGTCAAAATTTTCATATAAGTTGTGAGGATTTCTTCAATTTCCTCTTGACATTTCTCATTATCGTTCTTTAATAAACTATAATTGATCTCTAATTCTGAATGCTCCAAATCTTGGCTCTCTAATTCGGGACTAATCAGAAAGCCAGAGTAATTAGCAGAATCAAACCATAGTAAATTTTTCCAGGCTTTCTGGTACATAAGTTGAATGCTGTGAAACATTTCTTTGTTCCTTATGCTTTGTACGAGGTAATCCACATAGTTTATGGCATCCAGCACAGATTTCTTATTTGAATTGAGAACAATTTTGTTGTAATCGGCATAGACAATCTCTGCGCCGAGCCTTTGAAACTCCGCAACCAGATGTAAGAAATATTTACATATTAAACTGTTCAGAGACCTCCTCAAAGCTGGATCATAAAGAAGAGCATTACTCGATTTAATCCAACGATAAAAATTGACGATTTGAACATCGGCAAATGTGTTCTTATGAGTTGAAACTTGTTTTAACCAACTGGTCACCATAGATCTCATAATTCTAAAAGCACCACTGCATAATGTCGTTTCATCGTAGTTTGGTAGCTGAGACGAAGGATTCACCATGTTGTCCAAAGAGCCTCCTTGGGGAATCATATCAAATGCAATTACAGATGCGTTTCCATCCAGTTCTCTAATTTTATTCATTTGTAGTAAGGCACTTACAGCCAACCCATTTAAAGACAAAGTTACACAGAGATCTTTGTAGAACCCACTTTTATTTTGAACAGTGTTCACGTAGCTGTCCTCGAATTCCGTTAAAAGACGATTATCATCATCCTCGTGACCTCCAAAGTCGGGTCGCTTGGTCGCTGAATTCCAGAGGATAAAATTATGCTTTTGTAAGTATCTCGCGTAAAACAAATCCACACCAAATAAAGTTGAATCTGCTGGAAGATTTCCAACAGGAATATGTAGGTACTGGCATTGATTGACCATCAGTTTGAAAACTGAATCCAAATTTAAATAATGCCTTATCATTGTTCTACATCCAATTCTTTGCCAATCTAATCCGAAGAGTAGTGAAGCTTCATCGGTGATGTGAATTGGAACACAAGGAAATTCACTCAACTGAGGAACCCCTAACATTAGATGAGATATCTTGGAGGTGGTTTGAAGGCAAATTACTGTAGGATTCTTCTTTCTCTCTTTGTATGTTGATAGCGCCTTTTGGATTTGACGGTATAAATTTTTAGTATTAGTTTCGAAAATTGTTTCAAATTCCATATTTTCACAAGGTATTCCAGTTGATTCTTCACTGGTAATGTTTTCCACAAAAGTTTTACACTCGTTCTTATACAGTTGCTTCAGGGGCGGCATTTGATCTGTTCGAACCGAGTCCAATACAATTATTATAGTTTTAGACAACTCTGTCATAAATATTCCCCAAATTTCTCGTTTACCAGCGCTCATACTATGGTGGTAAATAAATATTTTCTTCAATAAGTTCTTTTCATCGGGCAGGTAAGAGTGATAAGATCCACTTTTGAACTCCAATTGTTCCAGAGAAAACGAATTTATATTCTGGTTTCCTTTTGACAAAAGACTTTTTAAATGACTGTGTTGTACGGCACACAAACATCCCAAATCCATTAGGGCTCTAAATTCTAACGATACTTGAGTTTCATAAATACCTTCAATGTTTGGCGTTGTTAAATCGGCAACAAGTCCCAAATTCTGCTCCTTAAATAGCTCCTCAGAAATTATATACTGATAAAGGTTAAATGTAGGCCTTGATCGAGGTAAGATTCTGTTAACTTTTTTGTAAACACTTCCTGATTCCGGAGGAACTGTTCTTTGGTTCACGTAGAAGATTCTTGGCACTGTAAGTTTTACCTTTTGTAGTTCTTCTCCTACCACAACCCACATCGAAAAGTTCCCAAAGGCATCCGTGGGAACAATTTGAATAATTTGCCAGGTTTGCTCAATTAAATTTCGTTGGGACCTCCTAACAAAACCTCCTAAAGTAGTAGCTCGACCTGTTGAGCTTTCCACTGGTATAACATCTAAACTTTGCTTCTTCCTTTTGTCAGTTCGTAACATTTGGTTTCTATTATGCGTTCTAGCAGACCATCTCTCCTTGAGGGATTTAACCCATTTTACAACTTCGTCTTTAGAGTTTTCTTCAATTTTATAAACTTTTGGGATCTCTTTAATCGCATTTTTGTCAACTTCAGGAGTTGGACTTCGCTTACGTTTTCTGATAACAGCTCGACTATCCGTGGGGCTATTACTGGGACCTGCACAATCTTCTATATCTCTCAATTCGGAATTCTCATCAGTTGGTTTCTTTGGCATAATCGAAAATAAATCGTTTATCTTTCTTTGCTTGAAGGTATCGTTTTTCTGTAAAACTCTCTTATGCAACCACTCTGGATGAAGAACTCTTGGAACTGGGTTAGCCAATCCTTGTAATGCAGCAGGGATAGTAATAATCTTCTGAATAGTTCCACTCAATCTTTCAATATAATAATTCCAGTCTATAATCTGACGAATATCAGCATCTCCCATGTTGGTATCTTTCAACCATCTTCTTAAATAGTGGCGACGAATGCTGGGCTCTGATTGGAAAATTGCCATTGGAACTGCCCTTTCTGTGACTGGAGCACCAACAGGCTTTTCAGAAATAATGTACTTACACTGAAGACCCACATCTTTTATCATTTGATCGCCCAAAAATTCAGCCAATCGTTTGGCTGTTGAAATTGATGTTGATTTCTGAGCTCCATATTCTTCCAATTTCTTTGACATGGATCGTTTTTCAGAAATCAAGTCAAACAACTCATCATCCGGCATATTGACTCCTTTACTATATAAAACATCCAGCCAGTAATCAGCGATTTTTGCCACACTGTTGTAACATTCTTCTAATGTTTCGCCTTGGAGAAAAGCTTCAAATACAGAAGATTGGAAAATCTTAATCAACTGTAATTCACCTCTTCTCTTCACTTCAAATCCTTTTAATTCTGCTAGTGATCCATCAAAATTGAATACAGCATACCGTTTCTTCAGTCTCTTTCCTTCTTCTTTAGCCGCTGGAAGAATCATAGCCAAATATGGACCATCAACTTCAAAGAAAATGGAATTTTCTGAGCGTTTCTCGTATATAGGATGATTTGGACCATTTCCAGGAACCACCAATTCATGGTACTGGCTATTTGTGAACTCATCCTTAACCATTGCATTTAAAATTGCATTCGGATAGGAAATATTTAGTTTCTTCTTCTTCTCATTACTGGTTTTTACCTCGAGATTTTGTGGAAAAGTGCCTGGCAAAATACACCAAATTCCATCAGTATCCAACTCTAAAGGTCTCCCGATTTTCTCAACAATTTCTCGAGCTTTTCGAATAATATTAGCTCCTGTTAAGCATACAATTCCCGCCATTGGCATACTGTGCCATCGAGCTCCTCTCCTCATCACATAACCGTAAAAGGAGTTTAAAATACATTTATGAGCCAGTTGAAGAGAGTCATAAATAACTTCTCTTCCTTTAGCAGCTTTAATTTCATTCACATCCCCAGTTTTGAGAGCTTTTGCCACGTCTGCCTTTGCTGTTTTGGTCAGCATTTTGTAATCGTATCTTCGATCCCTGAAAGATCTAACAGTATCTACATAGAAACTGTTTTCTTTTTGACAAATTATGCTTTCCCTGTCTTCCACTTTCGTGATCTTTGTCTTTTTGTAGGTTTTCCTACAATAATCCGACAACCTTTTCTTTTCATAATTAGCCTGATCGATAGCGGAGAGCTCGTGGAAAGCTCTTTGTGGTCCATTAGGGAATAAAGGAGGGAATTTTTCTGTTTCCAATTGCTGCTGAATGCGCTGGTATTCGTTCCTTGAAGCCGGAAGCATTTCTCCTCTCCAAGCCCACTTCATGTTTCTCTTACATTCCGCATCTGGGTAGTTGAAATCACAAACGGCACAATCTCTCTCGTCCACAATAGCGTAAGGCTGAAGACGATTTGTGAGAATGATATTGGGGTACATAGCTCCCACATCTAAATGGTAAATAACGGGACTTTCTAATCGATTAGGATTGGTTTCTAAATCATCCAGTTTTGAAGTTATGTATTCCTTAATTTCTTCCATATTCATAACCTGCTCTTTGGGAATACCTTCTTCAACTTCAATAGCATGGGTGAGAACATGATCAATATTATCTTTTAATCGTTTAATTATTGATTTATCAATTCTAAACCGACAAGGAATGTCTGCACGAAAAACTCCCGACTCTAGAGCTTCTACGTGACCTCCAATATAAGTCTCGGAATCAAGAATGTGGCCATCTTCAGAGAGTTTATTCAGGGCAGATATTTGCTTGTTGGGAAAGACGACGTTATGTTCAAAAGCCTTTACCATTAAAATGCATTCGCAAAGGGTTCCAGACCCCTTTCTTAAAATTTCATCCGGTTCCAACGGGATGATTGTGGCCAAGGCAAATGTAAAAGGATGCACGTATTTTAAATATAGATAATAAGTTGCGACTGCATCGGAAACAGAATAATTGGCCAGTAATTGGGGTTGTTCGACAGCCATTTTACACATATCTTCCGGATCAACTTCAACAGGATCGTATCTCAATTTGGCCTTTGCCACGGCTTTCAAACCCTGGGATCCCATTGGCAAATAAGAATCTCTTTTCACCCAGTAAAAACAATCCAAATGAACTGCTGGACGACACAAATACCCATCTCGGCTCTTGTAAAATCCAATCTCTCTCTTTAAATCAAAGTTGTGAACTGCGGCTCTGGTCTCCACAAAAGGCCAATCGAAAAAGTCACCGTTGTATGAGACAAAAATATGGGGACGAACGTCTATGATGTGGTCCAAAAATCTTTGCATCAAATCCTTTTCACTTGGTTCGTTAAACACTATAAAATTTCCTTCAAATTCCGGTTTTGGAGTGAATTCGAAATCGTTAACATCTCTCGAAACAATTTCTCTATTTATTATTAAATACCCCTGACCATCAATCATGTATGAAATCATCATGATTTGGTCTGTTTGAGCATCTGGAAATTTTAACGGTAATTTTGTTGTTTCAATATCATAGGCCAAAATGACAAAATCAGGCAAGTCTAAAATATCGGGCCTTGGAGTAATGAGAGGATTTTTCTCGGCACCCATTCCACGGATATCATACCAGAGACCACAGAATATTTTCAAGTCAATCGAAACTCGAACATGGTACGGCAAATCGTATTCTCTAATTTCAAGAATATGTCTCATCAAATCCGCCTGTTGATTTGCATCAGATGACGATTTATCTTGTGGAATAAGGGCATTATGGAGCATCTGTTTGTAGCTGGTAGTATTCTGCTCGTGCTCTTGGTTCTTGTGGACATGATTAACTATTTCTCGTTTAACCAAAGTCAATTTGTTCATGTTTCGAAAAGTGATTTTCAAATAATTTTGCTTCAAACCGATTAAGTGATTTGGTTGGTCCAAGTCCTCTTTTAATACCTGCTCAATCGATAAAACGTGTTCAGTGTACTTTTTTTCAATGAAGTGGGATACTTCTATGATGTACTCTGGTTTGACTAAGATTAACAGGTACGGGAAATACACAATTGAAGCCTTGAATCTGGAACCGTCCATTTGTAAGAAATAAAGGTCCAAAGCTGACACTAATTGTTGGTTTTTGTTGAGAATTTCATTCTAAAAGAATAACCTTATTAAGTATGAATAATAAAAAGTGATTACTGGTACTCACCGAGTGCATATTGAATAAATATCCCGTCTTTTCTTGGGAATCGGCCGAGATTCTGTTGAATCCATATTTGGAATCAATACTATCATTCTCCAACGATATTTTGTAACGGTTTTCGATGGACTCATTCCTGCATAGGTATAGAATAGTTTTAATCGCTAATAAACACTTTAAATAGCTTACTTACGCTGCTGAATCCAAAAAATTATCCATTGCACAAAATTTCCACAATAGACTTTTCGCGCCAAAACAACTGTCAGTGAAACGTCAACTTCAAACTATTATTATTGGGCAGTGTAAACAAAAATGGTTAGCGACCAAGAATTAAACGATAAAAACATTCTT
This sequence comes from Clogmia albipunctata, assembly GCA_001014945.1. Classification (NCBI taxonomy): domain Eukaryota; kingdom Metazoa; phylum Arthropoda; class Insecta; order Diptera; family Psychodidae; genus Clogmia; species Clogmia albipunctata. The sequence goes on along the minus strand of JXOV01008218.1, from coordinate 89,730 downwards.
ATCGACGTCGATTACTACCGGAACCTAGTGCAGTCGTTAATTAGCTTAGTAAGTAACATTTTCATATATTAATAATGTGTTTTAACTGTGTATTTTTGCATATTTCAGCGCCGGTATGAAAGCGCTTTGTTTTGGGCGGAAAAAATCTGCCTCTGGACAAAGTACCAGCCGAGTGATGTTTATGTACAGGCGGAATGTGTTTTCCTGATGGGAGAATTCCACAGAGCAGCTTATTTAATTAAATACCACAAGTGTGAGAGGACGCATTTTAAATGCCATCTTCTTCTGGTGGAGTGCCTCTTTCAGGCGAAAAACTTTAACGAAGCTAAGGATGTGCTGACTTCTATTGATCCAGAATGTCTTTATTATTCAACTTATCCTAAACAGAGGGATGCTTCAGGCCGAAATGTAAGATATTTATTTACACACAAATCCAATATTGACCATTTTCTTTTAGGACATGCTTGCTTCTCTCTCCTACATCAAAGGTCAAATATTTGAAGCCCTAGACAAAAGATCTTTAGCTATTGATTGTTATATCACAGCATTAAAATACTCTATATATTGTTATGAAGCGCTAGACTGTTTAGTAAAGCATGAAATGCTATTTTCATGGGAAGGTAAGTTTAAAATCAATATTTATTATTCAGTTCGAATAAATTCAAAGATTTATCCAGCGTAGGTTCATTTTACAAAGGAAATATGATTATTTAATATAAGAACACTATTTGCGAATTCGTATGTGAAACGTCTTTTTTCATCAATCTCAGTAGGTGAAATTTAAGTTAAATCTTTTTATACAATTGATACGTTCAAAGTAAGCTTTTGTTCACTCATAGCATCCATTCAAAATGAGTTTTTCTTCTCTAGTGAGACAAAAAACAAAAATTGTTACTTTGTCTCACGCTCACGTACTATACAAATCAAAGACAAAGGTATAAAATTATGTGTACTCTACGGGTTCAATTGAATTTTGTTCATTCGAATTTCTTGTCAACCGAAGCTTGCTGAGGTTGACAACTGAAATTCTCAGTGAACAAAATATCACTTTGAACCTTAAGTGTACAAATAACTATTTTAAACTGGTTTTAAAAGACACAAGTTTATCGATTTATTTATCATATCAAACATTATTTATTAAAATGATATGTTATAATAGCTTCCACCAATTCCATTTCAAGTTAAATTTATCGCTTAATCCAAACTAGATTTGAAATGAATTAAATTTAAATGCATTAATTACGAATTGCTTTGTTGGTTATTTTGCGAATGAATCAAGGTGCATTGCATATCAATCTTAGAGTTTTTAATTGAAAGGTTTGAATGATAATTAATAGAAAATTTCAAAAAATCTTCATAGATCAATACCACAAGTATAAACGGGCTGGATGATAACCTAATACAAAAATACGATGTTCTCTAGGCTTAGTTTCGATTTTGGATTGAATAACTAATACATGTGTTTATGTATTAAGAATTGACGTGTTTTTTAATTTGAAATTTGCAATATATTAATGATTGAATTATATAAATAGCTTTATTTTAGTCATGCGGGAACTGGAAATTTTATTCACTCCTTCGTCGTGTAAACTACCATTACTCATAATGAATTGAATAAGACTTTTTAGACGAACGCATTCACCAATAATACCAAAATGAATATATTTTTAATTTCTTTCTAGAACAGGAGATTTTAAATAATTTGCCAGTGCTGGAGCATTGTCCTGACGGCCATGCCAAGATTATTAGCAAGTTGTATGAAATTAAAATGAAGAAATTCACCGATCCAATCGATGCCGTAAGTTTGTAATTGTCTACATAATTGCTTTTAGAAATTATATTTCTATTTTTCATTTCCAGGAAACAAAAGTAAAGGAGTCAATCGTTGAAAGACATCCAGCAATCAAGAAAATTGTTGACCAAGTCAGTAATTTGAGGGAAGACAAATCTAAGCAAATAAAAATGTATAAAACACTCCCCATTCCAGAACTAATTACTTCATTGTCTACGCCAATCTCTCTTCTAACGAAGTAAAGGATGATCGTATTTATTCAATTATTAAAATTAATATAAATATTTGCTTTTCAGTATTCAAAAATCTATCAATCCTGATCGAAAATCTGCATCGTCTTTCCGGATGAACACATCTATGAGTGATACAATCCCTACGACGTCCATTTCATTGTTCGATTGCCTTGAAAGATTGACTGAATCGACCGACTGGTTGCTGGCCAAAGCGAAAGTTCATTTCAATAAATATGAATTTAAAAAATGTCTGAAGCTCCTGGACGAGACTTTAGACAGAGATCCGTTCCACATAGTGTGTGTGACTTTCCAGATTGGATGTCTATTTGAAATGAAAGATTACAATAGTGAGTATTTATTTTTTTGAAAAATATATTAGAAAATCTTTCACAAGACTGGTTTTGACATTAGCTTGGATGAAAATTTAATCCATGTCAATTTTTTTTGCAAAATTATTAAACCACAATTTATAGTATGCTTTTATATTTGCGGTATTTTGTCATTTCACTTAAGCGTATTATGTCAATATGTCAGTAGAAAATAAGCTTCTACTCTATCATTTATAAAGGTATAATTTTTCTATTATAAAACTATTCATTCTCTGTCACATTTTCTCGGAATTATAATTTCCGCAGAAGTGGTTTATGTTTCTGCCATAAAAGTGTGTAGTAAGTAGTAACTCGGATTACAAAATAATTTTTGTCAAGGATCAATGTAAATTTTAGGTATATTGAATATAGTTATAGGCCTTCCACTTATTCAAATAAACTAATATTATCCGAATATTAAAATAATACTTACAAGTATATAAAGAAAAGTATCTAATTTCAAAATTTTTTTGATACTTTAAATAAAATTTCAAGGAAACAAACAGTTATGCATTTGTAGTGTGAGAATATTGATTTTTCGTATCGAAAGGTTGGGTTTTCGACATGGATTTGAGATTCCTAATAAAAAAGTTTCCCTTTCAATTCCTGTAAGAAACACGGGGAGTCTCAACCTCAACAAACGGGTTTAGACTTTTCGTGACTATTAGTCAATTAATAGTACCTAGCCCGGTTGAAGAAGGATCTAGTTAATCCTACCGGCCCAGGGATTGAACCCATGGCCTGCGAGAAAGCAGCCGAGTGTGTCACCATTTCGGCACTTATGACACTAAGATGAATTCTGTCAAAGTCGTTTTAAAAGAAATTCTTTAAAGCAATATTGCTTTTACTTTATTATAAAAATGCGAGCTACCTATTTCCTCGATAAAAAACTGCCTGGTATCACAAATAACCATTAATAAAATTATTATTATTATTTCAATAATCTCAAATGAAAAAGGATTCTCTCTTATATTTCATAAACAGTATTATTTTGTATTTTTTTTTGTAAATTAGTTGTTTTTTCTCTTTTTATAAATTAAGTGTCATTAAATCTCATAGAAGATTGTTTTGGATATCATTTATTCTTTAAATAGCAAATTGAACGCAATTTTAAACTCTATTAATTATTTCTGTGTAATCGTTATAAACAGAGTTCCTAGAATGAAGGGATAAGATCAATGTGGAAAAAAGATAAAGTTTATAAACGATGTTTTTTTGTATATCCTCGCTTATCTTTCAATTTTATTAAAAACTTTGGTTAAAAATAATTATTAATATTAAAAGTTTATTTGAAGGTAAATTTATACAAAATTCGATATACTTTTAACCAATTTCAAAAGAATTAATATTTTTTTATTGTTGTTTAAATTAATTTGGAAACGTTTTTGTGGTTTGGAATAAGTTAAAAGTATTTGTTTCAAAGTAAATGAACATAAAATAAAGCATTCTTTGAATTCTTACATTTTCTGAAGACGGAGCGTGGATGCAAAAAATTAAAAACAATCTTCCCAATGACTTTTTCTTCGAATTTTTTCTGGATTTTAATTGCTATTATATTTACCTTAAGTAATTTGATTTCAAATGAAATAATTTTATTTTGTTGTTGGCTGAAAAACTATAAATTTATATTAAATTTGCAAAACTCGGTCAATTCTAGAACAATTAAATTTGTTTAAATATTTATGAAGCACTACATAATCACGATAGTCACATTCTCTATACAACTACGCATACTTTAAAAGTAATTTTAATTTGTGAAATTTCCATTTGATAAGCGCTTCAAACTTAGGCAATAACAACAAAATCAATAAAAGTGCATTTTATTCAAGAGGTGGAGTGAAACTTTTTTTTATTCGCTGGAAATTGAATCTCTTAATAATGCATAATAAGTTGAAGTTATGGAACCACCGAAAACAACTAGTGCTCTGCATATATTAATAATTTTTAAAGTTTTGCGGAAGAAAGTGGCTTGGCAAGCAAGGGACACTCGGAGATAAGATCGGGGGAAGTTGTTAGAGAAGGGATTATTTGCACCAGAAGTGCTGTTTCGAGCGACAATTATCACTTGATGAAGTCTTTTTTTCTCGTGGCCGTCGACAAATGAAGCCTTCCGCTTCCAAGGAAATTCCTTTCGCACTCTGGCGAAGAAATGAAAATTCCATTTGTGTTCCCCGTGGGCCAATATACCGATTTGGGAATAAAATAATGATGAGATGGGATTTTTTGTTCTATTACCTTGGAATTATCTCCGAGTCGATTTTTCTCAACCTTTTTCTTTTTCTCTCTTGTTGTGTCTCTCCAGAACTGTTCTATGTTGCCCACAAGTTGGTGGACCTGTATCCCGACCAAGCTGTGTCGTGGTACGCTGTCGGCAGTTACTATGACTTGCTGCAAAAGTGCGATTGGGCGAGACGGTATTTCAACAAAGCAACTTCTCTAGACAGATTATTCACTCCCGCATGGATTGCTTACGGGCATTCCTTTGCTGAAGAGAACGAACACGACCAGGCGATGGCAGCCTACTTTAAAGCCACGCAATTAATGCGCGGTTGCCATCTGCCTCTGCTGTACATCGGCGTCGAATGTGGATTAACGAAAAATGTGGACCTAGCTGAAATGTTCTTCTTGCGAGCGCTCTCCATCGCCCCTATGGACGTGTTTATCCTGCACGAGCTGGCCGTCACGAAATTTGAGTCGGAAGAGTAAGTGGAAAATAAATGACTTTACTGATTAAGTTGAGACACTGTCCCAATACTCTGCTTAGCTTTTTGTGAAAAATTAAAACATAATAGTCATTTTAAGTGCTCAATATTTAAATAATTTAATTCAAAATTATTCAGAAACTTCAAAGCGTTACATTCAATTAAAAGACCTCAAAATTAATAAATTTTAAATAACTTGTTTACTTCTAAAAGCCACTTGAAAATAATTGAACTATTTTGTAATGTTTATTTATATCTCATAACATATAAAAATTGAATTTTTGATTTGTCTAATGGACTGAAAATATGTAATTTTTTGGACTTGACGACTTTTATGATTTCAAATATTTCTTTATTAAAGTCAAATCTGTGTTTAAATAATTTATTTTTCAATCCCTTTCAATGCTGGACCGATAAAATATTCCGCACTGATAAATGTCACGTTCTGTTCAGGGCTTCCATGTTTACATATACAAATCAAACAATGTTAAAATGCTTGAAAGAAACCTTTCCTAAAGCCATTTTGGCCATCCTTTAATAATCGTAGAGATCATTTAATTAAATCACGTTACGCGCAACGTTGAGAAAAGGAATTTTCGGACCATTTAAATAATTACCGAAAAAGAAAATTCGACAGACTGAACCCCAGTGACTTACATTTTGTTTGCCATATAAATCATCGTTTTCGCACGGTTTCAGCTTTGAAACGGCGGAGAAGCTTTTCACGGCCACCTTTGATCTGGTGAACGTGGTTGCCGAGCAGAACAACGAGCCCTTGTCTGCCAAGTGGGAGCCGCTGCTTAACAATCTCGGTCACTGTTTGCGAAAGAACAAAAGATTCGCGGAAGCGATCGAAGTGCACCGAAAAGCGCTCGTCCTAAAACCACAAAACTCGACCACGTTCACGGCAATCGGTTTTGTCCAGGCACTGATGGGCGACTTAGAGGAGGCTATAGAGTCGTTCCACAAAAGTTTGGCGCTGAAGCACGACGAAATCTTCACGCTAACCATTCTCCAATTCGTGACGGACGACCTTAAAGACGATCTGGACGATTACACGGATTCATTTCGTAAGTATCCGTAAAAGTGAAATAATGAATCTTTATATTTGGCGGTTTTTGCTGATTAAACCCACGTTTCTGTAGTGAAGCCGAACACAGCCGACGAGGAAATGGTGACGGATCAGCAAAATTTGAATGCGGATTCAGGAGCGTGCATAAAAATGGCTTCGGCGGAAAGCGGTATTTTGGCTGTTTCTGGCGAAGACGAGAATTCAGTGAATATGAGCGTGGAATAGGTTCATCCTTCAATGCCTCACTCTTTTTATACACACACATAAAAACATTCTCCCCCCTGTACTAAACCACCCTAATAAATTGCAGAATTATTCAAATTAAATTCGGAGCACTTAAAAATCATCAAATTTGCAAATATATTAAGTTATTCCTGTATAAACTATTATACTGTTGCTGTTCCCCATGACCACCTTCGCAACGTTTTTGTCGGTCCTGAGCTCGGCTCAACTTGGAGCTTTCTTCAAAGGCGAATTTAGTTTGCATAGAAGAGGTTTATGATGATGATTAAGATGAACCGTGCATATATCCGGTATGTATAATGTAAGTTGGTAAAAAATTCAAGGATTGATGCTCCATCACATCCTCAACACTGGCATTTTTACGGTATAGTATATTTTACGTTTTTCTGCCCGCCGACAACGAGTCTCACCTGGTTTCCCAATGACGACGACGGCCACGACGTTTTAGCGAGCGACGAGATGAGCGAGGCAAGGTCCTCGTAAAATCCGGACCAGAAGCTCTCCGAATATTCTAATCAGGGAAATAAGGGCGGATTGCCAAAAGATTTATTAACACTTTAAAAATTATTTTCCCTCAATAATTCTCACACTTCCAGGCCACAGAGACGACTACAGACGGGTTCGGCAAACATAAATTTTTGCACGTTTCCCTTGATTTCCTTATTAACACGTAACGATAATACTTGTTGTGTCTATTTCACTTTTATGACAAAAATAAAATTCTATTTTTGAGCATTACTAAAAATTATTAGACTGGAAATATTGCATTAAACAGAAGTGTGTTCAATCATAATAAAAAACATTTCTAAACATAAAATTTACAAAATATCTTTTATTAAGATAAAAGAAATAATAAAATAATTTGCATTTTCTATAAATATATCTAGGCCAAAGCTAATAATTTTTTTACCAAACTTTATTATAAATTAAATATATAAAATGTTTAAATGCATTTTATTCAAATAAGTATAATATAGTATACCTTTAAAGTTATACCCAAGGGTGCATTCAAACACAATATATTATAATTAGAATTGGGTATGAAAGTGGTTTTAAATCTTTTCGATCCGCATTGTGCGATTGTTAATCTTAAAATTGTCAGCCATTCAAAGCGATGTTGTAAAATCCGAACCAAACTGTAGCGCATTTCGTCTAAACGTCCTCCCCTGACTCCAGCACCAGGTCCTCTTAAATTTACGTGAGTGTACATTATTTTATTGACACAAACACACATCCAGACACCTTTTCACGTAGCAATAGAGCACCAATTTTTAGAAAAGATTTTACTTTGCTACGCCAATAGAGACGTCTATCTAAGGGTGGAATGCGTATATGTATACGGTCGATGAGGTGAGGAGCAACAAGAACTCGGCTATACCCAAAGAGATTAATTTCAATTTAAATGATGGGGAGCGTTCGGACTGAATCGTCCCCGATAAGCTAAAAACCCGCCTTGGCCCCGAGTTCGGACTGGACGTTTTATTCCGGGTACAAAATTGTAGTCAAGGCAAATTCGGGAGATTTATTTAGTGGTATTAGGAAAAGGTAACGACGGGATTATTGTTAATCGATTACGAATGGCATTAATGATTGTGTTGTTAAATAAAATAACTGTTGTGCCCCGCAATAACGTCACACAAGCACATTTTCGTAGACATTAATGATGACGAGGATAGAATAGGTGTTGGAGGCAGTGGTGCGGTGCGGGAGAGAGGTGCGCCGAGCAGCATCCTGTTAGGGTGGAATGGGCGAGTGAGATGATGATGGTGATTATATTGCAGGTGTTCTCTTTATACAAGTCGAATAAAAATTCCATTTGCGGTCCGATTTTCATCTTCTGCTCCTCATATTTTTATTAATATTGCTCCAAATTCTCCTCGCCTGTGAATTTGCATGCAACCATCACGGGAGGTACGAGGAATTATGGGCGGCCGTAGGAGGATGTATAAAAGATTATTGTATCGTGTCGCCCCCTCGTTGCCATTCTCTATCCAGCTTCAAGCAGAGATGATACCCATCGAACATATGTGAGCGGTTTTAGTCGGATTTTAGCGAATAGATAAATGGATAGAATGTACCAAAAAAGAGAGCAATACGAACTCGGTGCAAAGAAATTTCAACTTTCCTCCTCCTCCGCCTCCGGAGGAGGGTGGACCCGAAATCGCTAAAAGGCACACACAAAGAGCCAGGCAGAGAAAAATTAGAAACCTATTTGCATATAGATATATCAAATTGGAGGGTGAAATGGTATCTAGATTATTGGGAATTCCCGTTAAGGAGCACCTGAAATATTTCTCGTCAATATCCGGTTTGGAATTTGATTAAAAAAGAACTTTAATGCAATAGATAGCAAATACAACAAGTCTAGGAAATCTTCAGTTCAGGGGGGCCAAAGTGAATTCGATATACCAAAAGAAGATTGGTCAAACCACCGAGGGATAATTTGTGTAAATTTTTTACGGAGCCCCAAAGCATCTAGTTTGTTTTTGTAATCCACTTGAATAATGAATGATGTGGGAATCGAAGCACCTTGTGATTATGTTTTGGTTTGAAATCATAACCAATATCACAATTTCCCATTCGGCTATTAGATTGTGGTTTTCCAACAAAATAATTCTACTCAAATGGAGTGACAATTCCAACTTGTAATACTTTAACATGCTCGAAGGCGCTTAAAGTGAAAAGAGAGATTTTAAAGAAATCTGTTGTTTATTCAGTTTATTATTTATGAGAATACCAAATACAACAAGTAGATATAGAAAGATATGTTAGAACTTTCCATAAAGTTGTCGTCTTGCACTGTTCTTCACAGTCGGTTGGAAACGTGCCTTTAATAATAAAATTACGATGATGATTCTGAAAATTAAATTTTGGCATAAAAGACACTTTGAATAATAATTTATACACATGTGCAAATATAAAGCCTTACTTTTCTATTATAAGAAATGGAAATACCAGGGAATTTGTCAGATTTTAGTTATATTATAAACTTTGGAAATTTTAATTCAGAACAATGGAGAATCCGGAAGATTTTAAAGTATTTAAAATTTGTCAATCAAATTATATAAAAAGGTAATTTACATTATAAACTAATAAATACATCTTTAAAACGACACTACGTATAGATTGTCTAGTACAAAATATTGAGAAAATGAGGTTTTTACTTTATTTATTTCTTCCTATTTCATTACATGTTATTAATTTGTTCAAAAACCGTAATAGATGGCCCCAACGTGATTATTTACTTGTTAATAGTAATTTTTGGGAAATGAATTTTACCGAACACAATATTCTGTAATATAGTTTAAGTGAACATTGCAAAACGACAACACAGAATTACTATATGCACTCGGACAAGCATTACAAACCAAATTTCTGGTCCGACGTCCACAATCTCTTCTCAGTGACTGTTGGAATAGTCCAATTTCGTCCCAATTTGCTCTGTTCCCTACAATAATCATATCTCTTTGTAATTGGAAGCGAGTAATTCTATTGTATGCTTAATCTAGATTTCGTGTTCATTCAACAAAATCACCTTCAGTAGATTGTACAGATTTCAGAACTTTGCATAAAAGATTACATTTGGAAAAAAAATTAGAGTAGATAAATTTGCCAACATCAAAAGGGGGACATTAAACACGAGATTCCAATTGCACAATTATTTGTGGAATATTTTTTTAGGTTGTTTAGGTATAACAAAAGCTTTGCTTAATAAATAAGTATTAAATTTAGAAAGTGAGAAAATGAATTTCGCTTTTCACAAAAAGCGCTTAATTTTTGGGTGAAGGGTTTCATTTTAAATTGGACAAATCTTCCACTCAATTTTTATCTCCATAAAAATTTCCTTATAAAGGTCACACAATAAATTAGATCTTAAACCTAATTTAATAGAACCATAAACTAATTTCTACAAAATTATTCTAACGAAAAAAAGCCAAACGGGGTGTTTTTCAAATTTAGGTCACGACCCAGGAAAACAAAGCTGTTTGGGCCCAATAAATATCGAATACATGGATGGAGCTCACATATTGGAATAGATGGTGAATTCAACAAGCAAATATTCCGAGAAATGAAACCTAGAGCCAGTGACTTCTGCCACGGAGCTTGTGTGCTCCTTCAGGATATCAAGGCGGATGGTGGTTTTCGGCGGAGGAGTCGAATTTAAGGGGTGGATTAGCTTTTGTATTTGAAAACTACTTTACGTGTATATATCTGACTGGCAGGAGCCACGAACATTTTGGATGATGATGGGAAAAGGAAGAGCAGACTGAGTGACAGTGTCTATGTGTTGACAAGTGGTAGTAGATGAAATTTAATAACAATCATAACCCTAGTAAATCCCACAGTATTACTATGCAAATTTAATAAAACGTTCTGATAAGACCCGCTAATCTGATCGAATAATTACGCATATTAATTTAATCGCCCTCAGTTTTGTGCACAGCCAGCAAAAGGCGCTCGCTTGAGAGAAACGGAGACAGAACAGAGCCGGAAAGAGAGGAGGCTACAGCTGGGTTTACGTATAATAGGAGATTAATATGCAGTATATTACTTGCAATTTGTCCAACCAAATCCGAATCACAGAACTGCAATCGGAGAAATCATAAAGCTCTTGATGTGGTCGTAGAAATAACTTGTCAGATACCATAGATGAGATACCGTTTTTAAATTGTCTACTACTACATTGTTTGCTCCATGTTGGAATTGTATAATCACATAATTAAATTTTAACCATATTTTTTCATACGATAATTAATTAGAATTAATATTCTGCGCAATATTTCTCATTAAAAATTACCGTATTTCTATGACATCATAAAATTATTCTATTTTTGAGTCTTAGATTACGATATAATTGTATAAAAATATAAAATAATTATCTTAGGTTGTGCATCATGAATTATTTATGAATATTTCAACAATTTTATTTGTTAACAATTATAAAATGCAATTTAAACGAAATTAAAATTTTCGAGATTTTAGAATATGTAATTATTTTCCATTCTAGAATTTATTATATAAATTACTTTATAAATTTTAAAAGAAAAATACTATAGAAATTTATCATCAGACTTTATTATTATAAGAGGCATTAATATCTTTACATCCTAAGGCGATAATACCAATTTCACAAATTAGATGTAAGCCTCTAATTTGCTGAAATTTTGCTAGAAGAATTTATGTTTCTTGGAATAAAACTACTTAACTTACGATGATTGGTAATACCCATCAAATGGAAAACTGATCAATATTTTATCTATTCAAATAAACTCGACAGAGGATCGATGCATTATTGAGTAAAGCGGTAACATTTGCCAAAATCAAAAGGTGGATGCCATAAAAATCTGCACTGAAATTGGAACAGCACAGCATTTGCCACTTAATCCAAATTAAGCTTTCATTATTTACTGATCGGTTACACGTTGATTCCATTTGAATTTGCCGCGTGGTGCATTTGAATATTTTAGTACGGAATCCTTCCCAGAATGGCGAGACAAGAAGGGATTTTTGAACCCCGCCACCAACCAATTTGTCCCCGCTTCTTTTCTTCTCTTTCCTGATGTGATACCCTCCGTCCAATATATCTTTCTATATAATAAATGCCTGATTTAGGTACATGTGTGCCTTGAGTGCTCGGCGCTGTTAAAAGGACGTTGTTATTGATTTATTGCGACAAGGCGACAATTCGGGCGATTCATTCTATTTCCAGATGAAGCACAACTATGGTCCCCTCGAAATACCTGAGCTCGCCATCGTCATCTACTCACTCCCACCCCCCTCATGTCCATTGCCCCTTCCCACCGAGTGGATCTTTGTCGCAAAGCCCTCCAAGTGCTCGCTTATGCAGCACATAACATAATTCTAGTGCCATGTATTTAATGTAATAATGACAATGATCCACATAAAAATTTGCCTCGTAAACTGGATTGAATGTGCCCAGATAGGACCGTTGAAACTTAACTAGGTATTTTCGGCACAAGGAAAATACTCCAAAACACATTTTAATTCAATGTGGGCGCTATTGATTCAGGCATAAGGCAATAACAATGAACCGTTCGCCGAGTTTATGTAAATCTTCAGCTCCTATTTATAGCAATATCCTTTTCTAAAAGAGCTGAAAGAGAGCCTTGGAAAATAAAATGCAATTTTCTTTTATTCAGTCAAATGACTTAATTTTATCAAATGAAATATTTAAAAGAAACAACTCCACTCGCTTTTATTCTCCCCTTTTCTTCTCAAATATCATTACACGTTAATTGCTATTGAAAAAATGTATTCCAGTTTAGTATAATATTGACAAAGGGATTATAATATCTTTTGAAATACAAACATAATATAAGCTATTTATAAGCTTATATTATGTTTCACCACTTTAAATATTTATCGTTATAAATTAAATATAAATAATAATCTTTTGTTTTAGATAATTGCCAATAAATTAATTATTTTTAGAACATGGGTTTATAAATGCTCAATCGTTGGTTATTAATATTTCTAAATGCCTAATTGAAAATATTAAGAACAAACATAAATGCAATACAAAGCATTGATAATGTGTTTTATTAGTCATTGAGGATCTGAGACAAGTTCTTACATTTACGGAATCGTCTCTATCCGTATGTTTCTACCCATGTGACTTTAAAGGATCCTAATGTTTAATAATACCTTATCTCATAGACCTAGTTGTTTAAATGACATTTATTTTTAATTTTATGTCCATTTAAAAATGAACATAAATTAAATATTGTTTTAATAACTCTTTTTTAAATTATTAATTATTTATAATTTTAAGTAATAAACATATATACCTAATGTTCAACTAAGGTAATTGGACAATATTTTACAGCTCCAATCAATTTACATCACCGTTACCAGATTACTAAATTAATCAATCGAAATCAATTCACTAATTTAGTTTCCATTTACATAATACGATTAAATCAGAATTGGAGCCTATACCTTCAAAATATCATATATTCTGCAGAGCTAAATGTACTGTGACTAATTGAATATGAATGATGTCGGACTTTTATTATCGAAATAATTGAACGCTATTAATTGAAACTTAAATATTTATAGATTGCGAAGCTGACACTAACAGATTCTAGTCAAAATTTACGTTAATTATTCAAAGTACATTTACATAAATGTCTACTTATTTTTGCCCGTAGTTATTTTAATTAAGAAAAGGTAAGCTCGTGATTTAAAAAGGGAGAAACATTTTATAATTCGCGTAGGATGAAGGCGGAGAACAGACAAGCTACCCGGAATGTGACTCAATAAAAGTAAAACGTAAGCACTTTTATTTTTTATTATCCTCAAGGTCTATTTTGTAGCATTGTTAGATTTTTTTTCTTTTGATGAGTTCAAGTTATTTAATCTTTGCTCTTTAGGAAAGGCTAGGCATTAAAACATGATTTATTCTTCTGTTAATCTATTATGGCTTAACAATTCAAAAAATAGAAAATTTATATGAAAATATTTCAAATGTTAAGTATTTCTCAATCAAATATTACTCTCCATTCTATTGAAGTCGGTTTTTAATTAGATATAAAGTTGATCTTATATATAATAATTAACAAAACAAGAACATGCGAATTTTTTGTTATTAATTTAAAACAATAAAAACAATTAATTTATAAATTCTTGGAATTTTTTTTTAAAAAAACAAACAATAAATAAAATAAAATGAAGAAAATTTACGTCGTGTAGAATATCACCAATAACCTGGATTGCTTTCCACAATCTATGAAAACAAGTCTTGTTATGGTTAGAGCATATTCATTATAAATACGATTCCAGATATTAATTTCCATGCCTAGAGGTAAATTGTTAAAAAATGCTAATGGAAAAGAGATTATGTTTCAATTTGTTTTTATTTGGAAGAGTGGCGGCGGCAGAGGTGAAATGAAAATCAATAATTTGGTAAAGCCAATCAATCGGCTTATGATTGTTTCTGCATATTTTGCATTTTGTATTGCATCCGTGTACCATATGCGTAATAAAACATGTTCTGCCATGGGGCTGAATTGAGTGGCTCATTATATTCGCAACAACAACCAACCGTTCAGCAACGAATAATGAAAATAAATCCAGAGTTTGATTTTGATAGAAATTATTGCAAAAGGGGTCGATTAAGGATTAGTTTTGTTATGCTCACTCGGTTCGAGTCGTGTTCAGTGTGAGTCGTCATCGCCTGAAAAAAGGATCTTCAAATCCCCTTAAAGCTTATCGCATAATTTTTATGTATTATTTAATTTACTGGACCATCACCAAATATACACTATACACGGGTATTATTTGAATCCCATAAATCCCATATGCAGCACAGAGGCTTGGGACAACTACGACGACATAACACAGCAAAAGATGAGGTATGTGTTTGTCCCGTCGAGGGTTGGAGGAGGTTGTATATATGCTGAATAGTAAGGGAATTAGCGTCGTTTCAACACGTTGAGTTTCAATGACCCAATCTGAACCTTCCACAGTGGGCAAATTTAGGATTTTACTCGTTTCGGCAAAACCCAACCAACCAACCACACAAACATCCACGCAGACACAATAAAAGGGTGGAATGAGCGAGGACTGTAAATTAGAGGACACAAATATACAGACGCTTGTAATCGAATACGAACTTTTTATTAAATTTATTAAAGCGACCCAAAAAACAGTGTACTCGGGTCGGTGTGTAAGTTAATCAAGGAAATCAGGAAGCTCCTGAAAGTTCCTCTACTCAACAACTTAAGCTGCATATTTCACTGGAGTCGTCGTCCGACCCCATTTATCAGTGGTGAGTTATTCAAATAGGAGAACGCAATTTCTGGTTGTTGTTTAATTCGTCAGGGAAGAACGCCGGATGTTAAGCCCCCAATAAAGTATTAACTTGGCCATAGGGGAACTCTCTTCGGTTATCCCTTCCACAATCCATTCACAAGTCATCGTTTCTATGATTATTATTCCTAGCATATAGTCGTTGTCAATTTTACTATTTAAATATCAAATAACCTAAAATTGGATTTTATTTGTCAACAGAGGGACGAGGAACCGGCGTCATCCTTGTCGGTGGTGAGGTGAGGTTCAAGAGAGCAACATCGTCGAAAGAGATATGTACGGACTTGTATGCATATTTTGATGTCCTTTTTAAATTCAAAAAGAAATATAACATTGTTGCTGCCCTTTCAGCAACAAAAAAGATAAACCCAACAATGAGACCAAGATGGGAAAAAGTAAGTTATCTCGGATATTTCTCGCCCACAAAACCGTCAGAGCACAACGGAGATGGCATGGAAATGTTGGAAACACAATTCTCTCTGCCTCTTCGGCTGGCTTGAAAGTAGAAAGCCCTAAACAAAAATTTTCTCTGGCATATATAAAGTGCAAACTTTTTCTTAATACTCCCTCCCTCCATGACGGCACAACAAAAAACTATTTTCCATTCTGCCAACTAAAGTCCAAGTCGGCCGACTCTATAAAAGGAGCAACAATAAGGATTTAGAGAGAAACAGGAGCACTTTTTAATGTGAATGTACAGTTTATGCCATAGTATTTGGTTGCTATTAACAAAAGCTCACGTTCCAAAATCAATACAATTGCCCTTTATTTGCGTGGAGATAGTTAAATGCTCCTTATGTATGGGTGTTAATTTTGTTTTCCCATTTTCCTGACCCCATCCGAGAACTATAGGACGAATAAAAAAGAGAAAGAGCAAAAGTAGATGATATAAACATTGCAATAAAATACCAATTGTAAAAACGAAGGGAAGAATTTAAAGCCATTCTAAGAATGTATTTGTGTGTAAAGACTGTGGAGCATAACCCCCCGGTCCATCTGGATTGAAGAGGGCGGCTGGAGAGGGTGATGGATTGGGTACCTCATTTTTCGGATAGAGAGAGAAAGAGAGTGGAAGCATGCGCGATTTACATACATGTGGAAATTACGCTCTCTTCGCCTCTCTTTCAAACCTGTCTCTGATTTGAAATCCTGGTCCACAGTAATAGCCGACTTTTAATGGTTGACACGATTTGATGTTTTGTTAGAGTTATTGCAAAGCCTTTTCATTACCCTTGGTCATAAATTTGACGAATTAAATCGTAAAAAAGTCCGGTTCATTGTTCAATTTTATTTCGCCAATTTTAAATAGAATTCCAATTGTCAAAAAGGACTCGGTGAGGGAGAGTATCGTTATTCTCTGGACCAAGCGGCTCTACTTTTCACAGTATTGAAAAAGAGAAGCTTTGTGAAAGTATGCGCCTTGTGAGAGCCAGTGTCGTCAACGGCAGCAGCATCTAAAGCTTTGGATCGGCGGAGAGCTCCACAGTCGGGGAGAAACAAGTAACGCTATCGAAAGGGGTATTTTCAGTCCCCCGCGCTATATGTTTAGTTTATGTTGTGCAATTAGAGCAAATTGAAGTGCATTCGTACGTGGAATAATTATCAGTGTGATTAAGTACCAGATTCTGGTCTCGAGAGTGGCCAGATAATCCGATTGGGAATAAAGTGTGGGTTCCATAAAAGTTTGTGCAAAATTTCAAAGTGGCAAAAATAGAGCAGTGCAAATTATAAAATGATGTGATCCGAATGTGATTTGGATTTGATAAAGTGACTTGGACTGTGAATACAACTCTAGAGAAAACCCATACCTCTACTTGGATTTACAGCGCTAAAATAACAATAAAAGGCATCCCCAGCCGATAGGAAAATTGCGTTGTAGGTGTTGCAAAAATAAGGAAATTAGAATACGTATACGAAAACCATTTTTTCGCTGATACGGCAACGGAATTGTTGTTATCATTAGGCTCTCTCCTCCCCCCATTTTATCCACCCTCCGGTTCTGTTTTCTTAGCTTTACGGGGCTCTGGTGCTGCTCTGCTGCTGATGATGATGGTGCTGCTGCTGACGGGGGGCGATGTTGTCTTTGGCCCGAATTTGAATTTGCTAATCCACAGCCAGGTCGTCTTCTCCTTTCGTCGCGGCGGTGGTTTCAAAGTGTGTTATCCAACAAAAAAATGTGCAAAATTGGTGCGTGCGTTGAAAATTTCAATTTATATTCACCTCTCCACACAAACACATCCACACACATAGGCAAATCCACCTCCAAAGTCTAAAGACATATGTATATGATGGAGGACCGAATCATTATCCTACTATTTAGCAACAGGAGTATACGAGTTCACTATTTATACATTCAGAGGGGCGACATTCATATGACAAGGATTTTCATAATTTCTGTACACACAGAGACACAGTCGTGTCTCTATATTTAAGAGCCCTCCGACGCTTCTACTGCTGTTGCTGCTACTGCTTCTGCTGTGTTCTTCTCCGGTTGATGATTATGATTATATAAAGTGTACTCTTTGGAAGTGAGAGTTCTGTGATAAGGAATTGTGGAAATAAATTTTAATTAAATTTTGTTAAGAGAAATAATTAGATTTCGTCAGTGTGGTGCTACTGGCGCTGATGTGGGGTTAAACAGAGGGTCGGTAGCGGAGTGGCGAGAGAGATAGAGAGCGAACAACTGCCTTGATTATGGTAGTGATGAGGGACGCGCCATCGAAAGGGTTGTCTTTTTAATTTCATCATACGAATTAAAATAATAATAATAAATGTGCCTGTCGAGGAGATTTTATTGTTTGAACCCGTAAATCTCGGTTTTATTGCCCAGCAGAAGATGCTTCTTCAGCTTAACAAGCAAAACTCCACTCGCAACTCGAATCAAATCGGACGCGCTAAAGTGATGATAACGTTGTTGGCATTTCGGAACAGATTTCCCCGAAAGTTGTTGTTCAGTGAATGTTATAATAAGGATTCTGTGCCTTTTGTCTACGGATTTATCATTGGATACCTATTTAGTGGAAGTTTCAGCCATACACACACACACTTTGCCATAAAAATGCTTTATAAATTTGCAGTAATCGTAAATTTTGTAAATTCTCTAGCCAATCAAATAACTAACAGAAAGGATCCATCTAGATTTGTATCGCAAATATACACAATTCTGTTATTTTGTTTTGTAATTTTGGGCAGCTGAGCGTGGAGCTATATATTTTTGGTGGACCTATATAGAGAGAGACGAAATTCGATTTGGAAAACGATGAACCAAAATGGATTTGGTATTTTAGTTCGTTATCATTCTGAAACATCACTTTTGGAGCCAACAGTCGACAATAACACAACCAGAATTGTATTATTTAGCGGATATGCCTAATACAAATATTTGTCTGGTGCCTGGATGGGCTCCGTTGTTTCTGCCTCCCTCATCCATCCTTCCAGCCTCCCACTCTCTTCCCGCACATATCCTAGTTATCTGCCACTCAGCCTAACCGGCAGAGCATTGGGAAAAGATAAAATCAATTGGTTATATATACGGTTTAATTAAAAAATCTCATAAATTTTCGGCGGAAAAGTTGTCTGCAAAACACCAGTGGAACCGCCACCGCAAATAACAACAAAACATAATAATACAGCACGTACCATCACACATAGCCAACAGCGCCAAAGTCAAGCTCAATAACAAATTTATTATTTTGTTTATCGCTGTACTCATAAAATAAATACACAGCATATATAAATATGTTCAAATGGATGTGGATGGGCTATGCTAGGGGATTTGGGGGGAAAATAATATTTCAATTAAAAACAAGTCGGAAGCTGGATCTGTCCGCCCAACTCGCCCATTTTCCCGCGAGCTCTCCCCCAACCAGTCGAGTCGCTTCCATTTTTCCACTTTCACCCGGCGCAAAACTACGCCCAACCATATGCACAACATCTATATTTACGGTCGTCCAAATAACAATAATATTAATCTAATTTCAATCAAATGAGTTTGGCCAATCGAGCGAACATTTCCTGCTGAGGATGAGCAGCCGCCAGAACATTAAAGAATATAGTGTAAATATTTGGGATTTACACTGCTGATCCGGAACAAGTGGTCCCCTCTACCGTTCCCTCCCTTCCAACAGCTCCAAATGGCATCATACATGTCCGATTGAGCATGTTGTTTACTTTGGCGGGTCTCTTGGCTCACATTTCACATTGCGTCAATTTACAGGATACGGGCAGAAAAATGGCGAAAAATACCGCCACCCCGTAAATGGTTGATCATGAAAGTGATTAATACAAATTACTCTGTAATTTAATTACTTATTAATTGTCATCTTGTTGACGTGAACAAACCCCTCTGTTGCTACTGGTGCCGCCGCTGTACGTGCATCCAGCGATGTGTGAGTCCCGTTGAATGGCAAGCAGGCAAAAGTTTGTCCAAAGAAGTAATTGGAACGAACCAACTACTTACCTGGAGTGAACGGGAAGTGAGCAGCAAGGAGCACGGTCATATTCCACGTCCGCCAACACTTCCATCCGCTCCTTAACCTCACTCTCCCTCAGTCCTCTCCTAGCCTATTCTTGTCGTCTTCGCATTATCTTTGGGCAGAGGCGAGCAGCGGCAAAGGGAAAGTTTGGCGTAAAGTTGAATCAAAATTTAATTATATTCTACTTTGTTTGCGCAAATTCGGCATTAGAGTACCCATTCAAATGGAGCAAATTCAGCAAACACTCACACTCTATCGCCACATAACCCACCTATGCTAACCGCAACAATTTCCCGTAATCAATGTTTGCAAATTATTTCGAAAACTTTCAGCAAATTTTCTATTATTCAAGTATTTATATCATCTCTTAATTCGGCTGATGGTTATGTAAAATGTCATTACCAAATTCAACTATGACCAAGTATAATTACATATAGTACTTATCAAGTCGTTAAAAATTTATGCGTTGAAACGATCGTAAAAAAATTTGTCATTATAAAATTAACAACACTTCTTTGTTGCCTACTATAACAATGGATTAATCGTAATGTGGTATTGTTAATAGCCAATGTTTTATTTCCTGAAAACACTATAATATTATTTGTTAAACAGTTTTAATTGATCACAGTTTCAAAAGTAATTCATGTCATTTTTCGTAAATAATAATTTTCTTGTTTTTAGTTGTAAAAATATTTCATCCAAAAAGAATGATCACAATATTAATTATCATATAAAAAATATGAAATAATATATTTCAAAGTTTAATAAAATATAGTACTATTTCTCAAAACAATTTCTGTTCATAAAAATAATTGTTAAATTGCCAAAAATATGCAAACGAAACTGCACAGAAACTATTTAATACGATCAAGGGAAAGGCATTTGAAATTGCAACACGACGGGCAATAAGTTGGTCCAAAAAGGCAATAGTTGGGCAGACATGCAGAAAGGATGGCAGGAAACTGTACAAGGACTTTATAATTTGATAAATACACGTAAAAGACGGAAATGGGTACTTTGGAGGTTTATTGGTAGTTGCAAGGGCTGGGCGCATTTGCCTGGGTAGGTGGAAAGGTGAACGGAAATAATTTCAATTTGAGTATACTTGAAATTTCCACGAATAATTGTTTTAAAGTAATCAAAAGTTTTTTAATTTTCCCATTTGATTTTTATGCTAAAAGTTTTATCATTCTCTGGACTAGTTTTCGAGTCATTTGAATTCCCGATGGGATATGCATACGACGACTCGAGTATGTGAGCCTGCCGCTCGGCATATCTCCAAATGCTGACTCGGTCGTCCCTTATCTGGATACATTGAATATTTTCCATTGATATTTACAAGTATAAGTATAATATAAGAAGATGCTGTACTTTTGTACTGATTTCACAAGAAACTTTTTTCCCATCTCCAACTCATATGAGAGCTTATACTCGTATATATGAATGTTTCCATTACTGGAATTTGACTTCAAAAAGACATTCATTGCCCCCATTGGGCTGAACTGGACTGGGGATGGGATAAATTATATATTGCAAAAAATACTTGACTGATACGAATTATATATAGTACATAGGCAGCGGACAACATTATTCATTTTAAATTGACCATTACACCAGCATTCAATACCCAAAAATCAAACTATGTAGGGTTGTGATTTCGGATACGATTTAATAAATAATTATACTCATTAAATGCAGATTTCCAAAATTATACATATGGCCAAAGCGCTCATTATTTTCAGATAAATAAGAGGGATCCGACAACAAAGGGAAATGCTAAGTTTAAATAAGAGTTGGTAGAAGATTCCTCATTCCTATGTATACATTTTCTCCTCTACGCCACATTTCTTTACGTCCCTCGGCAAGGCATTCTTTCTCGTCTCTCCGGTAATATGTTCCACTTTTTTGTGTCCTGTCTAGTTAGATTGATAGCAAAACATTGATTTAGATAATTTCATTTTTGTTGTATCATTCCATCGGTTTCCGTTTTCTCTCTATCTGTATCCGTCCATCCGGCTCTCTGTTACATTTTTGCACACGCACATTTTTCCAACCACGTCCATGTCAGCAGCAGTAGCATTCCCCCCATACCCCCATAACCTCGCCGTTCTAGCCGTCGATTTTTGTAGAGAACGGAATGAGAGGAGGGCAAGAGGTGGCAGAAATGGCAACAGAGATGATGCGAAATGGCAGTAATTGTTCGCACATAAAAATTATCACGTTATATGCAGAAATGAGGGAATGAGTGCAGAGATTGTATGATTATATGATAAGCGAACACGGAATTATGGGGCCCAATACAAGTACTAAACACGGTCCCAAGTACACCCAAGCATGTCAACCGCATTCGTCCAACAGAATGTCTCCATGGTGCTACTGCCCTTTGTTGTGTCGTGGCTCCAATTATTTTTATTATTATTATCGAATTATTCACACATCCGGGACCATTAACGGGCTACAGGCGGAGACACGCGCTCATGCAAAACTATCGTCATTTCGGCACACATTTGCCCCACTTCAAATTTTAATTTAATTTGCATCCCCTTAGTCTGATTGAAAAAATTCGTGCATTGGTTTTATTTTTTATCCGAAAAGAATCAATAAAACGTGAAATTCAGTCCAATAAAAACTTTAAAACTTTTTAAGTACCTGTGAATCGTTAAATCTTCGGCATTGAATTATTTTATGCGACTTTAAATTTGTTTAATATTCACAGTTGGGGAATTATATGGTTTTGCAGGTTATGTACTCGAGGAAAATATCTATTTAACAAAATTTATATTTGCATAAAAATTTTCACGATCTGAATAAAATGCAATTTACTTTGAAAATGTCGAGATATTAGTAAATATTATCAAAATTATCAACTATACGTGCAAAACGGCATACTAGTAATTTATTTAGAATCAAATTTGAAATTGTATATGGAAATTATATTTATTCTCCTTTATAGTTCTAAAAAAAAAGTAAATCATCTAAGTTTTGCATATTCTTTCAGAGTTAAGATACAATTTTAAAAAAAAATTTCATTTTTTATATGAAAACATTCTTCATAATTTCAAAGTGGATTGATTAGTGACAACGGAAACCGAGATTAAATTGATTACGATTTTGTGCAGTCTGAAATTCCGGGAACCAGCCTTTGTTTATGAGGTTGGATTTTCCTCGGGTACGCAGAGAGCGTGTCGTTTCTGTGTGAATTTATCGGCATTTTGGTTTGTTATTGCATGCTGTGGTCGTGTTTTTGCAGCTCTGGGGAAATCCGCTCATCTCACCTACCTGGACCTGGTTTGGTGGTCTCGTCGCCGTTCGGATGGCGATGCTTTTTGGTAAAAGTCCAACTGTGAGATGAGCCAACCGATACGGGGTAATTGGTGAATTTAACTCTTTCGCACCGAGAATGTTATAGTGGAAAGCCGTCGACTCCACCGCCAACGCGCTCGATTCTCACCGTTAATTCATCACACCAATTACTCTATTCAGTTTTCGGCGAAATCCGAAATCACAAACCATCGCAATGCCATTCAATCTGGTATCTGTATGCAACTGGCCAAACACAATATCCGGCACAACAAATTGCAAACGCTTTTAATTGATTCCACGACTATATCGTTGCACGCATAAATTAAAGGCCGTTAGCAGTGCAGCCCCAGCAGCAGCACCCACAACGATTTTTCCGCGTGGCAGGACGTGAGAAGGTCCGCTCCATTGCCGCAACGAGTCGTTTTATTTGTGTGCGAAATCATGGCAAATGCAATTCAATAGCATGGAAATGGTAAACACTCGCAATAAAAGTCCTGTTTAGAATCAAGAAGCACAATAAATTTGCTGATACTTGCCAGCCCAGGCGAAATTTCAATTCACCATCACCATTAAGTGGAATTTTATTTATTTTTAATGAGAATCGATTATTATGGAGTAAATGGAAGATGCTCCATATTATCCAGTCAGAGATTATTATCTCTAAGATCAACATCTTCCCGATATAATTCCAACAGATAATTTGTCTTTGGATTACTGCCAGCTACTAACTCGGGTTCTGTGGGATAAAAGAGCCAACCATGGGGTTAATAAAGTTGCTTTTGCGAAAGACATAATCTTATGATCATAATTTTAATCGTGTGCCAAATAGAATCACCCACGTTTTATACTTATTCCTATTATTACTACAGAAACATATTTAGCTAAAGTAGTAATGTATGTTCAATTTATTGCACAATATGTTTCATGTTAAGCTATTTATTTCAAATTTCATTCTAAAAATAGGAATTCAAATCATATTGATTTATATTATTTTATTAAAATAATAAAAGCACTTCAGGCATTGTAAATTATATAAAGTTTAATTGATATAGATATACTAACATACAGTTTTAATTATTCCAAATGCCCAAACTATGAGTAAGATGTAACATCAAACGAATCAAGGTTTTAATGTCCTTAAATACTTATATCAATCAAAACTTTATTTTACAAAATCCCAGTTCTGTGGCAACCACTTTGATTGAAAGCGCTCTATATTTTGTACAAAGGAATAGAGTAGTGCTCGATCAATAAGTGCATGATGTACAATTTCCACACAGTGTTCATGTAATTTCATATTAATAAGTTATTTATTGTTTCATTAAAATGGAGCGATCTATTTTCCGATATTGGGTAGGGTGGCCAATTAATCAAAATTAATTTCACATTGTTCGGAGATGATTATCAATTTCGAGCAAATCGCTCCGCAATTGGAAATTATTATTTTATTCCAAATTACGAGGGAATGCATATTGTTGCTAGATTGTAATTAACTGTTAAAAATTAATTGTAAAATCTGACAAGGATCTGATGTCTAAAATACGCGTTACGTTGCTGACAATTCGTTCACCAATCCTGGATTGTGGTGAAATTATTTCAAGTCTGATTCAATTACCACAAAATGTAAAGTCGTTAAACTCGATGAACTGTGGGGAGTAATCGTGGTTTTCCAGTACTATCAGCAGTATCAATTGCGAATTTTATTTGACTGAATTTTGGTCACTAACACAGTCCAACTAGTCACAATCTTCTGGAGCGGTACCTATTCCATTTAATTTAGAGGTAATTGACATTTCGGGCGTCCCTCTTCTCTGCCATTTAAAGCAAATAAATTGGCAATCGCCAGAAAGTGGAGGAGAGCAAGAAAATCGCAAAGGCACACACATTTGCCACCCCTCTTCGATTCGCATGATAATAGAAAAAAACATTTTAATTAATGATCGAGTACACATAATTAATTTAAGAGAATGAACGCTTTTGGGGAGGTGTAGCGCGCGGCCCTGGCTCGGCAATGACCAAGGATGTGTAAATAATGGCTCTACTCTATAGTCATACAAATGGAGAAATCTCATTAAAAATACAACGAAAATAAGCGTCTCTAGCAATTTTCCTTGTTTTTGAATTGTTCCCTTTGTCTTTTAAAAATGCTGTGCTCCACCATCCGTTCGTGTCCTGCTGCTGCTGACGTTCAACTCCATGCTGGTTATCGCAATTTTTGATTGACTAGATTCATTGCTGCAATTATTCCGAAAAATATATTTTGTATTTACGGTTATTTTATTTTGGGTGCAGAAAAATCAGAATCTTCCTCTCTACTCAATTGAAGTCTTGGCAGTTGTTCATTACTCATTTGTCGCACTCCAAACCTCCACCCCCCTTTCTCTCGCCACCTTCTATAGAGCTTTTCTCGCTCCATTTATTCATCATCGTGTTCAGAAACGCACACGGGCAGGTCCTTAAATACGGCATCTCTATCTATTTACCAGATATAAGAATAGATAATTGTGAGGCGCTATCTTTTGCTACTTCATCTACTTTTGCTCTCCACGTCTATGTGTATTCTGTATCGGAGCCGTCCTTTTGCGTATCTTCTTTTTTCTTCTTCTTTTTAAATTAATTGCCAAAATTAGGAAAGTTTTACGATACATAAAATCCATATATACTGAAAGCAATTATTTATTTATTTGTTTATTTTACATAAGTACACTTTGTCATTTATTCGGCTACATGTACGTGAACGTATACATATATACATTTACGTAATTACTTACATTTTTATATGGAAAGCAGAGGAAACTTTGGTCTGAGAACTGAGAGAAAACGGTTTAGAAAGTGGAAATCGAATAAATTTTTATTTCTTCTCTCCCTTCCCTAACGAATCTGCTGAATACTCGGTCTAGAAGACGCTAATATATACCGTTTATAACAACGATGACATTTTTATTTGGTTTCTCTTTCCACTGCCAGCCATAGACAATCTCAATTGGTTTTGGTAGTTCTTAAAAGGCAACAACAATAAATCCATTGAGTTCAGTATAAGCGAGAGGGATTGAAAACGGGGTGTAGAAAGAGGAAGAAGGGCTCTCAAAAGTCTTTGCAAACAGTCAGACATAGGGACTTACACTTTGACTTGGGGCCAGACTTGTCTCTCCCTAGGCTATAACGATGGCGCAAACCAACTCATTATAAACTATAGAGAGACAGTAAACAGTGTGTGCAGATCGAGATAAGAGACAAAGTTTTTAAAAACTTTCAAGTTATCACTAATGTCTCGCATCGACAAATGATTTGCAGGGAATAGTTCTTGGCAAACTCTCTATTCGGTCTAATGAATTGTTAACGGAACCGGAGTGTAGCTTGGGGCGTTGATGGTGTGATAAGTCTCCCCTATTCACTCCCCCTGTTCTTTATTGTCTTTTCACAAATTTTAGCCTTTGCGAATTTTTTGTTTTGAGCTCTAAAGTGACAATTAAAGTTTTATGATATTATTCATTCCAACAGGAAAATGGCTATTATTAGTAAAAAAGGCGGCTGCTAAATGTGCTTCTACACAATGGTGGTGGCTGAAAAAGTACCCCATAGCCATTAAACATTCATGAGCTCAGTGTCCAAATGGATGGAAGTGTGTGTAATTTTGCAATGTATCTGACTAATGTCAGATGAACAAATGAGCAAAAACAATCAGTCAAAGTGAAAAATTATATTCGCATTTACCTACAAACGGAAATACGAAATCCAAACGCGACCGTGAAAAAGAGGATACAGCGAATGTTTTCCGAAAATAAATTAAATTAGCGAATGTCTATCAGTGCAGAGTGCGCCCGGTGTTAATGTTATTCCGATTGTTTTTACGGTCTTGTTCCGAAAAGAGGTGAAAAAGTGTGGCGGATCTGCTCTGCCAGCCCCGTGAGTGAGTGTCAGGAGATGTGCAAAGAACGGCAAGATAACATCTTCGCCGCACCACAACAACAGCAGCTCGACGATCAACTGACAGCAACAGAATCATCATCATCATTGCCAGGCACCTCCATCCATTCACCCCATTCTCTGGAATCAACTCCAATTTCGTCGTCGGCATCGCTGAGCTACGAAATGATTGAATAAAATATGACTGTTTTCGCTATTTGATGGTTTCTCGGAGCATCGAAATTATGAGACTTTTCGTTCTACTCGCTGTTTTAACGGATATCTGCAGCTCAGCGTTGGCAGTCAAAGATGGTAAGCCCCCATCTCCAGCCCATCCCATTCCTTTATAGCAAAACTCCACAAATGCATATCTGTGTGCCGGAGAAATATAATGAGCTTATTTTCTCTTTATTAATAATAAAATAATATCCAATATATTGAAGTCATGATGCCTTGGTATGTGCCACTCTTTACAAACAACCCTTTATCATTACGTATAAGCATATAAGATTTATACCCATAATTTTTCATACTTCTACGAATACTTGTATATGAATATCTTAAAGCAACACACACAGCAAATGTGTTTTGATGTGCGACTTTAGTGCGGAAATTTATATCCCATTTACCGAACCTTACCCGAACAGAATCCCAGCTACACCCAACAACGTTCAATTGATAAATTACTAATTCGTTTGTCATTCCTATAATAGAGTTTTCATATTTGATTTGTACATCTGCAAATTTATGATAATAATAATAAGTCTAGTTCATTTATCTCTTAGAAAATTGCGATAAACAGATAACTTATTTATTATATAAGTTGAAAGTTATAAATTATTCCGGCCAAAGTTAAGATATATTGTTAATTAAAAAATTAACCATATTACAAATATAAAACCAATAATATTTACACTTAATATTATCAGTGTTCTACCCTTTATTTTGGGAAATTCTTTCGAATTTAGTAAAATCAAAAGGATAACCCTTTAATCGCCTAATGATTTTATATGTATTTGAAAATTTATATAATTGGACAAATATTTATACACAACAAATAACTGAATTAAACCTGTTTTAATGGTGCTTGGTGTAATTCAATAACGAAACTCCACCGTTAACAGTTTTATATTGATGATATTTGCTGAACTTGTAAACTTCTTAATATAAATATGTACACACTCATATATCTGATTTAAGTTTGTCTACTTTGCCGTGCGATGAATATAATAATCCTAATTTTTTGGCCTTGCCTTAACTGAAACCTTTGCAACTAGTGCAAGCAGCAAAGTTGGGCAAACGGCATCATAGACTCAAAGAGAAACTTGGGTAGCGACTTGACGTGCACAACTTGATGTTTAATGTTTTACCGCGCGCGCAAAACACACACACACCCTTAATAGTGCACCAAAAAGTTTTTAATATACTGTAGATAGAGGGGATTGTAGCCGTAATTTATTTGTCTTCATAAACACCAGAATTTCAGTTTGCCCAAACCGCTGCCGCTCGCGATTCTGCACAACTCCTTCGTTCCTCATCTTTTGATGGATAAACGAGGTTGGCTCAACTGCCACGAGACGGAACACAGTCCATAAATTCGGGGCCAAGATGAAATGTATGTATAGTGGGGCCATAAAGATGTAAAATTTTATTACAACAATTTGCTGCTACACATCCATCTTCGGTTTGATTAATATTAGTATAATATTATACCCTTTCACATCAAAGCTTCTTTCAAAGTGTTCGTGAAAATGGAACAAGACCTCAAATATAAATGAACTTTGCAAAGATGAGTTAATATTCATTAAAGTACAAGTACATGTTTTGTAATAACAAAGTAATAGGCATTTAAATGAACCGAACCCCAAATTAGTTCATTTCACGATCAAAATATTGACAACAGTGCAGTTATTTTGTCAACTTTCCTATATGTCCGTAAACAAGTTTTGCACAAATTGTCCATTTACCAACTCTCATGTCGGCTAGATTCATCCAGCATCTAAATTCTAATTTGGTATCACTATGAAAGTATACGTTGATAGCAATTCGACTTAGTCAAACCCTTCAGGCAATAACATCAAATTGATTCAAAATTTACTGCGATAACGATAGGCACGTGAACCAAATAAACAGCGTTAATTAATATAGCGTAACGTTTATTTATTTAACCATGTTTCGTTTTAATTAGATCGAAATAAATCATAATTTATTATTAATAATTTAAACAATTTGTATGATTTTCAACAAAAACTAACAAATCAAATTATTTTAACGTGGATATCTTAAAAATATGCTTATCAACATTAACGATATTTAATTTCTGTGTAAATTTAGATTTAATGGAGATGCCTGGTATTTATTTAGAGAATTCTTTAAAGCACTAATCCTTTTTCTTTATTATTAAAGTCTGACCTTCGTGAACGAAATCTAACAAATTTATATGAATGTCGGTTTCGTTTTGTATTGTTTAACTATATTTGTGGATGTTTTCACAATACAACGGATTGTTTCAATTTAAATGTAACATATTAATTGAAAGACCAAATTGATATTTCCTATATACAAGTAAGAGAAACAAGATATAGCTTTTTCCATCTTCCCGTGGAATAAGAAAAAGGAAAAAATTAATGTGAATAAGTTTACGTTAAGTTTGTTTTTAAAAAAACAAATATTCTTTTTTAATTTTGGTGTTTATTTATTTAAAAATGCGTAAAAAGGACCTTTTTTTAAATATGTACCGTAGTGTTTAAAAAGAAGGTGCTATTAAATGACTACTAATACACTGAAAACAAATAGTCATGGAAAGTCTAACACCCGTTGGTTGAGGTTGAGACTACCCCCAGTTCCATACCGGAATGTTGTGGGAAATATTATTATTAATATTAGTTTTTAATAATTATTATCTTATCGACCCAGTTGTATAAATGGCTATTATAGTTTTATTCTTGTTTCTAACATGACAACCTCTTCCGGTGGAGATCTAATAAACGTATTTTTTAATCAGAGTTATTAAATGACCCGTTTTACATTTGACAGACGAATAACGAATTTTTTGCTATTATATAATTATTGTTAAAGTTAAATAATTTTATGAAAGGTCGATGTATTGAACGGTTTTTGTTATAGAAACAGATAAAACATTTACGAAAGTCATCCCTTTTAACTTTCTTCATTATGAATTTAACATTTTTTTATGTGTAGCAATTTTTAATTTTTTTTAACAAATTAAAAGGAAAATCGAAAAATATTTGCAATTCTTTTGCAATTTCTTTTATCTGTAACTATCAAAATATATATACCTGAATTTATTACTTAGTCAACCAATTTGAATAAAACTATGTGAATAAACATTCAATGTACCAATTTTGTTATTTTTTAAATTGAAAAAAAGATTCGTTTATTACCTTTTATTATCCTTGAATACAAAATGAATTCTTTTATTTATCAAATTAACAAAAAAACTCAAAATCTAGACAAACTCAGTCTAGTCTGTTTGGTCTTAATACATATGATATGATGGTGAGGCATCCACTAGGAGATTCTGTATAATGATATGCAAATATGTGTTTTTGTGTGGATTTCATTAAGAATTATTTTCTGTGGGTTTTATTTGATGGCACTATGTCTCTTAACAATTCAAAACTCTTTCAACCCACATTTAACTAATATTAAAACAAAGTTTCATCTATACGTAAGATAAAAGAATTCATGAAAATGTAATTAATACCCCTAACTTTATGAGGGAGATATTAATACAATGAAAACATTCAAAAGTTTATTTATTAAATTAGTGTGATATTTAAGAATTTGAAATGAGATAAACATTACCCATTGAAGTTGAATCGAACTTGATATATAATTTTTAAAATGTGATGAGTATTTATTTCAAAGGATACGAGAAAAGAATCCTTGTATAAAGTACATTCTCTTTTTAAGGATTTTGTCATCTAGATTTGGAATTCGGAAAGTAGGAGAAGATAAATGAGCTGACTCTGCTGTTAAAAGTTCAAGCTTTGTAAAATGCATAACATGAATTTAGTTGAGAACATTCTGAATGCTGAGAATAAATGAGAAAATTGTCAAAACCGGATTTGATTGCACTTCAATAGTATTATTTCTAATTACAAATTCCCCAAATAAAATCCAAATGAATTCTCTTTATTCCTTTTACACACTGTTATATGTACATATAAACTGTTTGAGCGTGTCCAGAACTCTTTTAAATTTAATGATAATTTGGTGTGTAATTACGGTGTATAAGCGCAATAAATCTGAATAGAAAGCTCACCGGAACACCAACATTAAAAAGCTCTTAATTAGAAAGCAGCAACAACAGAGACAGGCCAACGATGATGCCCATTCCCCAAGCTTTCAAGCCAGCCACCTAATCTCTGTGACTGAAATGATTGCCTTGGACGTGTGCTGACCTTATGACATAGGTACCGGTATATGGCACATAAAGCCGTGGAGGTGTGTGTGGATATTTGAGCAGTCTGACCCGTTTCAGGTGCCAGAGGAAAGGAATTGAATTTCGTAAACCTCAAACGAATCCAGAATTATACCTACCTACACTTAAGTACATAAAATAAAATCTGGAATAAATCCTCCACCTTTGGCCCATTCATCTGCTTTAATTATTTATGTGCAGCCTGAATGTGTTCAAGATAATAATAATGATAGTCATTATAATTATCTCTTTTTCCGTATTTAGTGGTTCTTATTAAGCACCACCAGCAGCGGTGGCAGTGCCGAGAAAGAAATTAAACAAACTTTTCCCATGAATAACATTCAAATTCCTTTATTATTATGAGAGTATACAAATGAGGACAACCCTCTCTAGAACCATATGTATATGGCTATACTTATTTCCATCTAGTTTGTCCCCGAAAAAAAGGAGAAAGGATATTACAACAGAAAGGCAGATTTCTAGGGAAGAACTGTCAATTTCTCAATGGCAACTATAGATAGCAAACAAGACTGTCTCTTTGGCTGTACGTCTCCTTCGTGATGATGGTAAGTCTTGAGGCGAAGCGAAGGGGTAGTTGTTGCACTCCAAAAACGAAATTCCACCAAATGGAAATTATTTTCAAACATTCATGTGATGTATGCATGCGACACAAAGCCAACTATTTCAAATACTCTCCTGCCATGTACCAGTAAATATGTATATGGGTGTGTGTATGAATGTGCTCAATTTCCGTAGCATTTTTAATATAAATATTTTTAATTTTCGTATTCATGAGCAATGAGTGGATGGGGAAGGGAGGGGGTGAGAGCTTGGAAAATTGAATCGAGAGGAACAAAACAAAAAGGAAAATTTGAGGAAACATTTTTCGTGCCGCTTGATGCTCATATAGCTAGTGAAATCACAGGAAATTTCCCGATTATGATGACGAATTTTCCCTCCACTTCCATTCAAAATTTTAAGAAACTTTGCACATCTATGAGTTTCAATCGAGCACAAGTTTGCGCCATGAAAAGCGTCATCTACTTCTGCACTCAACTTTAGCTGGAAAACATATTTATTCCGAATTTTGGAAACTGCAAATTAGTGAACGATCATAATAAGGAAGTATGTGAAATTTGGAATATTTCTCACAGTAATTATTTATGTAATAAAGCTACATTCTTCCATTCAACGAAAAATTAATATCCGGACTGAAAATAAATAAGATTTTATATTGATTGGAATTGGTATTGTTCCATTTCCGGATGATATTAAAAATTACTTATGGCGTTGCAGACATTACGGTTATTGCAAATTATAGAAAAGCAAAAAGAGTCGACAACTTAATTGATCAGAATACCATCTGCTTTATTTATTTTTAAATGTTTGCTGAGAATAAAAAATAACCATTAACCTCTTAATTATTTAACTACGATGAAGAAACTGTCAAATTTAGGTTTCAGATATGTTCAAAGAAATTTCCTTTTTTATTTGTTGTTTTAAAAATAAATTCAATAACAATATATCTACATAATATTTTTGGGTATTCGTTAAAACTGAGCTTTATGCGAAATAAATAATATAATCTTGTAAATTTTGAACCCCAAGTTCATCTAAGAGGGACATATCTCAACATTATAAATGGTTTCCTGGAAACAAAGGGTCAGCTATATGTTTACTATGAAAAATGCGGAGGTTAATCATGTTAAATGCGGATATGCTGTCAACAAGCCGATTCCCCGCATTGTTTGTATAAAAATGGCTGGCAACGAATTCGCAATGCAAACCGTTGTTAACAGGATGGATTAACATGAGAGACATGACCGGTGCAAAAAATATGCACAAAATCCCTTCCATTTAATTATTTAAAAATGAAAGCGATTGAATTATTTAATTTCAAACATGGATTATTCAGTGTAGATTTCCTAGAATTAGTCGAGGGATCGAAATAAATTTTTGACGCATTTTACGTCTCTTTGTCTCTTATATACTTTTTATTCATAATTAAGTCTGAAATCAATAAATGCTGACACTTCAAGGCTTTCACCTCAAGAGGTTATTTAATTTCCATAAGCCCAAGGAGAATGGACAAAAGTCATTAGGAATATACTCGGAAAAATTATCTCAATTTACCGAAAATCAACCATGTTGGATTTAATCGAGATGACGTGGTCGGAAAGGTTATTCCAAAATAGAATTTCTAGAACCGATTTTCTAACGTCATTGCCTAAAGAGAGACAAATTGAAATTATTTTTATTCGCAGGCTATTTTCTTTAAATTCGACTTAAACAACAAAATAGTTTCATATATAAGCTTTATAAAATCTAAATATGAGCTAAATGTGAATAATTTTTTTAACAAACTGAACTGTATAGCATATAGCTTATTTGCCCAGGATCATTTTTTATTTTAAGCGTTATAAGCCGGTTATTGTTATTGTTACATAATTATTATAATTCCAATCATTCAAATCTTCAGGTGGCCAACGCTCAGTCAACATAGGAATCATTCTTTTTTCTTCTTGCTGTTTACAAATGAAAATCTTAAAACATATTATATATACAAAGTTAAATAAAGATATGTTAAAAATGGCAAAAATAGATCAAATTCTAAAAGTTACACAAACTTTTAACATTAAATTTATTTAAACGAATTTACAGGAAAACAACGTTGTTTATTGAAAAGATTAATAATTTTAAAAAGTCAAAGGCACGTGTGAAAAACACGTATAATAAATAAGAAAGTTGCTTGTACTTTCTACGAAATAAGAAACTTGGAGAAGAAGATAGACATTTTGCATTAGAAATTTTAGAAATGCTTTGCAAAACCTTGGTGTCAGTTTGTTAATTATAATTATACCAAGTTGAAATTTTGGCAAAGATAAAATTAGAACAACGTGTTTAAATATTTTGATAAGCTATTTGAAAATTAAACTAGGAAAATATAAAAGTTTTCTTGCTCTTTTTGAAGTACCTCAGTAAGTGCAATCTGTCCTTTAATTTAATAGACAATGTTACATTTGAAATCAATCAATTAGCACTTGTGATAATTAATTTTCCTGGGGAAATTTCCAGGAACTGCAAACTCCTGTAATATAATTTTTAATTGGGTCAGTCCAATAAAACAGAGGAGCAAAATTGGTTATATTTATTAAAATAATGGCAAATGGTCTCCTACGCAAATTATATTAGAGTGATAGAAAGGGGCTGTCTGGGAGGCCGTTTTGTCACCTTTACATTTAGTTATTTATGAAAACGATTGTATAGGGGATCAAGGAAGATAACTTGTGTGTTCGGAATGGTACACTCACCTTGTAATTACGTGCTACACGACACTTTCATGGAATCATCCTAATTAAAAAGGAGGATTGTATTATTATGCTTCACCTCTTATACATTCTCCATAGTTTCTGTTATGGCGCCTATTATACTATAGGGAGACGCACCTTCGCTGGAAAGCATATTAGCATAAAATTAAAGAGGCAACACTTTACTCCTTACGTCGCTATTTTAATTTCCACTCTGAATCCTGCCTGAAAAGAAGAAAAGGGAATTAATTAAAGGCGATACAATCTCAGTACAAAATTAGCCATACAAATTAAGCTTCAATCCAATTACATACATGTATTTATATTGTGCAAAAACAATTAATATTCATAGATGAATGCGTCAAAATGGTTATCGAAATTCACAAGACAGTTTGTGGAAAAACACATACGGACCTGAAATTAATTGAATCGGTTATCACTTGGCTGGATAACTTCGGTTCGGCCCCATATTCTTAGAAGCTAATAAATTGTATGTTTGACGGCAATTAATAGATAATAATAAATTATCTTAATTGGAGCGTTTTTCGTTGGCAAAATCCTAGAAATGTACACTAACCTTGTTAAGGGGGTTGCCAGCTACTGAACTGGAGACGATGGGATAACGAAAATGGGGAATGAAACACCATAATTCGAATCGACTGGAAAATTAATAACATTTCAATAATTCAATTTGAGGCCACGATAAATAATTATCCAGACGAAATTGAAAGATAAAGCTCGCCGATTCGGATTGAGATCACACAAAAGCCACATCCATATTTAATACATATATCTACTATGCTTGGGATGACAGAAATCATCCAACAAGGAAATGGAATCGTATTTGACGGTATTTATTTTTCTGAATTGCTCGGATTTTTATCAGCAAAAATTGGCCACGATTTCATGTCGCCATCCAGTCAGGGACCGCCAGTACTAGTTCAATTTATATGTGTCCCTATATACCTATATAAAATAACGGATAGCTATGTAGTGAAAAGAACGAAAATGAAATATGGACATGAGCAACAACAAAATCCATTTATCCTTAAAGGATTACATCTGTTTGTGACATTAAACAACCAAAAAATAATAATAATATATTTGTCCCGTACACATCCCCGTATATCATGGCCGCGCTGAAGAGAAATCTGTCTATGTGAAAACTCTATACTTTATATTTGCCTTATATTGTACATTTAATATTTTATTTCATTTTACTGAAATTTTGGTACTCTTCTCCGACTCTCTCTTTATCCTGACAAGCAACATTTTGTTTGCTTGCTGAGGCACAAAACATTGGATTTTCATGCATATTGAATATCATATGGAGCCCCCGATTTCAAATCAATGGAGCAGGGATTGTACAAATATATCTAACTGGAACAGCCAGCTATCAGCAGTTTTCGATAGCAATGTATGGATCCGAAACAAGACAAATCATTCCTCTACAAGACGTCCTCCCAACCGCCCTCTGGAAAAGAGACAGTATTCAAATGCTAGGCGCTGAAACCATTAAAGTCTAATTAAATAAATTACAGGCTTGTGTTGCAAGAGCGTCGGACTTGGACAACTTGGAACTGGGTTAAAGGGACCAGTTTCTTTTTGGAGCGTTGCCAATTCTTGTTGTTTCACCCGCACACGATTCCTTGCTCAGAGCGATATTCTATGTATGTTTTTAATAACCTCCTTTTGTTTTTGTAACTACAACTCGATAACAAGAGGAGCAACTGTTTGGACCCGACTCACAGCCCCGTTGTGGATGGCGTTTGATGCAAGACACGTGCCCTCCTTGCCAACACACACACATACACCAACTTTTCGTTGACTAATTCCCAAATTAGTGGAACAAGTGGCTAAATCTTGGAGCTGCTGTGTGTTTTGTGTGTCCCCCTGGAGCGTCGTCCAAAAGGGGACAGTTTACCAATGAACACACGCTTACACTCACACAAACACACGCAATAGTTATTAAGCGTAACGAGATGTACTTGTCTCCTCTTCTTAAATACATCACTTTGCTCTAATGCTTGGGACACAAACATAGGCCATTTCCGATGGCCCTTGGCCCACAAATCTGTGGTCGACCCCTAATTAACTTTACTCCGAGAGAGCGACCGGCAAAAATCAAGTATGAATATTGCAAAACTAATTTGCTCTACGGGAAAATCTGTGCCCTCGATCAAAGAACGCACCAGCTGGTGATGGGCCAATTATTTAATTATGCACAATGGTATATACTGAAATCAAATTGCGTATTCTTTCTAAGGCTCTGCTCATCCTCTTATTTTTATAGTACATACATACTGACCGATTCTTGGAATGAACCTAATTCGTACATCTTTCCACTTCGGTTTACCTGTATCTCTCCGAATCAGCCTTGTTTTATGTACTGTGTACATGGGTATGGGCCGATGGGTAATTCAATTGAAGAGCACTCCATAGGCCAGCCACGGCACCGAATTCAATTTCCCAAACCAAAACCAGCAGTTCCTTCTGTACCATTTTCCGAGTACGAGAGGACTTGGCTCACTCTCTCGCAGACACTGCCCACTCCACCGGTCGGTCGGTCGGTCGCTTACCTGATGGATCAAGGTGAAAATGGTAAAAGAGACAGGCGATGGGATTTGTTTTTATGGGCCTATACAATGTATATAAAACATTTTTTCGGTGAATCCGTACATAACGAATTTATTGAAAACCCATTAATAATAAAAAAAAATATTTTCATCGGTTCGGAAACAAAATATTCCGAGCTTTATTCCCTTAAGCTGCCACCGTTATGTATGCGTGTTTGTTTCAGTGGATTGGCGGTCGTTATGGGAATTTGGAGCACGAGAGTTCTTGTGATGTAGGCTAGGAAATCGCTGAACTTGAAGCGACCATATCATTCCATTCTCCATCGACTTCAAATGTGTTTTTGTGTGTCTTGTTTGGATGGAGGGATATTAATTTAGATATATTGCGCAAAGTGGGTATTGAATTCTCACAAAAATAATCCACCAACAATACAGCTGTACGTTTTCTCTACACCACATCGTCTCACCCTATCCTATATTCTACTAGAACAGACTAAGAGAGTGAGAGAAGACACACGGATGGGAAACATGTTCGGTGGGAAAGTGCACCAGCATCCATTCGGCTCTGTTTTGAAAGGAAACTGAAAATTATTAATTTGTAAAGTTGTTACATCCGCTATTCATTTGGAAAATTGGAATTATCTAGGTTAATTGCCCAAATAATTCCATTCACCATCATATCGTATCTCAATGCAATTTGCAGCGGATCTCGGTTTCTAATTGAAAACACGAATCTATATCTACCTCCAGACCTATATAGAATGTTTGAATGCTGTGGCATTTACAACCCTCGATCCACGGATAAAATGAACGTAAAGCACATCCACGTTAACTGGAGCAATTTAGAGTACGTGGATTTTTTCAAACTGAGCTTTGCCTTTCTTCGCATTCTATATATGTATATATAGTACAATTTATGTACATTTTGTAACTTTATGTCTATAAATACATGTGTATATTATATATATCGACGCATCCAACAAATACAACAGATAATGCCATGTATCAGACGTCGTGAACGGGTAAATGTATTTACAATTCAAATGAATAAATGAAGAGCATTAATTTTATTGAGTCCCATTCATATACCCAGTTATCGACATCTGTCCAAGTTGTCTGTCTGCTTTTGACAATGCGGACAAGAGCATATAGACTTGCGCTCACAATTGTGCAAATTGGCAAAGAGGCATCCATTCCATTGATTTATATACTATATATGTATATTATCCTCCACTATCACTTCCAATAGTAGTTTTCCAGATTTTAATATTCCTCGCCAATCGATATAATTTATCTCCGTCTTGTTAAACTCGACAGCAATTAAAGAATTTTATTTGTCAATAAAAGCAACAACAAATTCTCATCTGATTGTTGTTCATCTGCGAATAATCGATTATCTGGTCCATTGTTTTATTTAGTCCCAAGTGCGGGCCATTGTTGTTCCATTCAATACCCCCACCAGTGTACGAGTATAGATATAAATAGACCAGCAACCAACATCCAACAAATTGATAAGACAGAAAAGTGGACTCAATAAATGCCTCTACCGTTAAGAGAGGAGCTAAACGAGCTTCTGCAAATGACTGCCCCAACACAATTTATTGTCTTCATTCCGTTGAATTATGTACACTTGCCGTGTAAACATTTTGGATCAGGCTATACCAGACTCTCTGCTAATGGCTTTGATGGTGGTCGTTTGTATCGCGATATATTTTCCAAATGACCAAACAACAAAGATTGGAAATTAATTTGCAAGTTCAGGTGGAAATTTTCGCCCAACAACCCGCTTTAATTAATGTTAAACAAACTATTATCTATTTAT
This sequence comes from Clogmia albipunctata, assembly GCA_001014945.1. Taxonomy (NCBI): domain Eukaryota; kingdom Metazoa; phylum Arthropoda; class Insecta; order Diptera; family Psychodidae; genus Clogmia; species Clogmia albipunctata. The sequence goes on along the minus strand of JXOV01008218.1, from coordinate 50,651 downwards.
TTGATGTTTAAAGAATTTACTTTTAGCAATAAAGATTGATAATAAACAAATTGTTAAACATTTTCACTTTCTTCCAGTGGTTTCACAATTCCAGGTATTTCTTAAAAAACACGGGACAAACACCTGATAAATATTTCCGGAAAATATTGAACCCAATGCTAACAGAAAAATAGAACAATTTTAATTTACATGCGAGTACAATAAACCATGGATTTTTGAATTCCAAACACGTGGCTTTAAAAGTTGTTGGAATAAGTTTATGAATATTATATTAAAATTATGAATTCCGTGCCGATTTTATTTCAAATTCGTAACTAAGAAAAATATTTCAATTCGTTGGAAAATTTAAATTGGGTTATTGAGTTCAATTTAAAAATCTCTCTTTTAAAAATAAAGTAACAATAAAATATAAGATACATACCAGCCACCTACATCTCTTTCTAAAATTCATCCTTGAATGTTACACCCAAGCAGAACATTTAATTTTTAGCAATCCTCTTCAAAATATACAAAAAACTGATTTTAAAAATATATGACGTAATACATAACATGTGAAAGCGTAGTTACACATTACCAAATACAAATTAATATCAAAAGGTTAAATTTTCGTAATGTAATTCCATTGCTGTTTCATTAATTTTTTCCCTTTAAATTCCTGTAAGGAATATGGGAAATCTCAACCTCAATCAACGGGTTTAGACTTTTCATGATTGTTTATTTTCAGCGTATTAATAGTCAATTAATACGAGTAACATCTAATTAATGTTGGTTATTGTGAATAAATTATAAATTAATTGAAATCTTTATATTACAAAAAAAAATACTAAGCTAAATAAAAAGTGACCAGACGGTATCGTGCATCATATCAATTATCTTATTTATAAATAAATTTATATGTATATGAATTTTTTTTATTATTAAGCTACATTGAAAAATATATATTTTGATATCTTATAAACACGGATGTTGCAGATGTTTCCCGTTTTTCGGACATCTGCGTCATCCTTGCTTATAAGCATATTGAGAAATATATATCCATTTAAAAAAATCAAAACAATTTATGAGTATTATTAAAATTAAAATAATTCAAAACAAAAAGGAGGATATTGTATACTGTGCATAGAATAAGTGAAGCTTATGATACAATTTCAAATATAATTCTTCCAGTCTTATTATTATTACTTTACTGATCAGATGCATATTATTCTCAAAGTTGGCCTATAAAAATATACGTTTTTACTGACCTTGTCTTTTTAATAATTTCATCCCCTACGGTTTATTATCATAATTAATCTTTTTCCGTCTATTTTTGGTATAAAGATGACTTATACCATCAAGACGTAAATGCTCCATCAATATTTAATGGTAGATAAATTTTTCTATAGAATCATCAGATTTGATTTAACCTAAATTAATAATTATTAAAAGAAACGAATTAGGATGGTATATAAAAAAAACTTTAGGATATATAAATCAGCTTTAACTGTTGTGTGGTGTATTAACCTAAAATATTTAAAGTTTTAAATTAAACAATGATCTCAAGGGAGTTATTAAAATGAATTGCACGTATGAAAATAGTTAACACATTATAATTTGACCAATTTTGATTTATTATGTTAAACGTGTAGTGGATGATTAAATTTAGAAAGCTAATTTGTTAGTTCACATAAATGAATGGTTTTGCATCCAAATTACACGCCTATAAACCGCAAAACAAATTTGCCTAACGTTAATTGTAGGTATTGAATTATTTGCAGCTGTAATTATTGCAAATAGAGGACAAAATTTCAACAACTTTGCCGGATTCTTGTCTCAATTATCAAATGTTGACACACTGGAAGAGTGTCGTACTGTGCTTTGGGTCCACTTTAACGAACAGATTGGTAGGATTGCACTGTAATTGAACGGCAAAGTCTCTCCATTAAGGCAATATAAATCCTAAATTATACATAAACCCACACATACACATAAATAAATTCAAACAAGTACTACAGAGTGAAAATAGAATTAAATCCAAGTTTCGCTTGGTATTTATCTAGACAATTTATCTGGTCTATGGGCTACTTTGTAAAGATCTGCATCTGGCTGGCTCGCTTCAAGAGAACAATTGCAAAGTTGATTTTAATTTTACGATTAGTCCTATATATTTATATACACGAACAAACTGGGAAATTCAAATAGAGAGGTACAACCATTTGAGTTGAACTTTAAATATATATGTATTTAAATAAACACAAAACAAACGGAGATAACACGAATGCCAATTTATTGAATTTAAGTTCAAATACATAAACTCCATAGAAGACTATGTTTTAGACCCCTTCGCCCCCTTATAAACAATTAAACAAAGTGTTTAATTATTTTCCCATCCCACCACATTTTAAATACCCCACACTTGCTGCCTTATTCATCTCGTATTTTACACCCAATAAGCATCCTTTTGATTGTTCTTTTTGTTTTGTTGTAGCTGTATTTGTTGTCTTGGTTCAGTTTAAATATGACAACGATAACAATGTCTTCCATTATAGTGAAATCAGAACAACTTTACAGTATATAAATTCACATAGCATACAAACTTCTTTCATAGCTCGTCACCGTCTCTCCTTTGACTATCCGACAGCCAACTGCTCCTTTGTTTAGTTTAATAACTTAAAGTTTTGCGTTGCCAATTTTATATTAAAAACACATTAAGGCGATTCAATCACAAAATCGCTACTTCTTCGCTCCATTGTTCCGAAAGTCTGTTGTCCCACTTTAACTACCCAATCCTCCGATCCTTGTAGTAGCTGCCAATAGTTAATCCTCTTAAATAATTAACCTCTTCTCACAATTTCTCCCTGACGAGCAGCCAATTTTATTGCCTTTCGAATGCTGCATTTTCCAGTCAGTTTAAGAAACAATTTTATGACCATGGTACATAGTTCCATTTATATCCCATTCAATGCGTAAACAAACACAGAGCCATAAACTCCTCCTGATGATGGCTACGGAACATTTCTGGAGATGATTAATTTGACATTTATAACCAATAATCCCACAATGAAGGCGACTCTTCAGTTTTCAGTACTCATCATGGCAATTCATCTAATACAATGATGGCCCATTTAATTATAAAACAATCCTTCCGCTCAGAATATCGAAGTGCCTCAATTATGAGAAGCCGATTCTTGAGTTTAGAAACTTGACTAATCAATTTTATAAAGGGTAATTAAATTAGGAAGTAAATTTATAAATAATTACTTCATTTTATAAGCATGACTTCAAAGATTGTTCAATAATTTAAAGTTGATGTTCTTTAAATTATTGAACAATCAGATATAAATAAATTATATATTTTTAATTCTTTCATGTATATCCGGATTTTAATCGACATAAATATATATGTATTTTTTTACTTATTGTCATATTAATTATTGAAGAATTATAAAAATGGAAGGTAAATCAGAATGACACAATCAGCAAATGCAAATAATTGATTAAATAGCGTTAAATGATAAGTTCATGAGAATTCCAATAAAATTAATTTCATGTGCTCCATGTATTAAACTGTCAATCTTCTAATTGCAAATTATTCTGCTTAATTCTAATGGAAAACATTGATTGATGTCAGCACTTCACGTGAAAATAATTAATTAAATTTTAAAGTGCAAATCCCGACCATATGACATGATGACAAGTATATTTCATAAATAGATATATTTTTAGTTTTGGATGATAAGCTTATGGATTTTTCAAAACTTTTTAATTGTTCTAGGTATAAACTTGATCAGCAAATATTTGAAGAATAAATTTATCTTGAACGCACATAAAACAATTTGAAAATTAATTTCAGCAATAAAATTTAATCGGGATAAGTGGATACATAAACAACATAAAATCGTATTAAATGGTTTATTTTATCCGAAACCTATACAATAATTCTTACGCATTGCGAATTCATATATTATCAACAACTTAAATCACTTGAAGTAAGTAAAGTTATGTATGTAGAATGTATAGATTTGGTAAGCCCGACGACCTATATACCAAATGAAATGGGTTTCGAGGCTCAAATATTCCCCTGAAGAATTTCTTGAGCAAGAAATCAATATACCGTAACCGATCCATTGAAACATAAATCGAACCATAATACTCACTTAAAGGTGTTTCCTCCTCCACAGCCTCCTCCTCTTCCATCCAGCCCAACCTTTTATCTGTGCACCACCGTTCCACTGAAAAGTTCTGCACACAAAGAGCACCAACTCCTCCGCGCTGTCGAATTTATTGGGCTGAAAATTATGGTGGACGTCCCTCGTTATTAATTGAATACGAGAACCAATATCTTTGCAACACAGTAGTACACAAACACATTGAAATTAATATAATTACAGAGTAATTGGTCAAAGAGATCTGTGCTCCTGCTTCAATTTCACAGTTCATTGTCTTTTTGCAAAGTCCATTTATCGATTTCAATTCGCCTGTCCATCAAATCGTTTCACTTTTGTCAGGTATTCAACATCAATTAATTGGCAGTTAAAGCTTCTATATTTAGATTTCTCATTATACAAGCGTTTTTTCTATAATCCTGTTCAATATTTTTAAAATGAACATACCAAACTTATATCATATTAAATTTGGAAAATTGAAAATTTCTGTTCCAGAGTTACAATGAATTCGAAGAACTTATATATAATAACATAATGACTTAAAATCCCAAATTATAATTCGGAGAATAGTAATTAGCAATTGTTGGAGCTTTACTAAATATATAAAGCTTATGAGTGAGAGCATTGCCTTCTTTCTGACAGATTATGCTGCAATTAATCTCACTTTATCTTTCTGATTGTTATTAGATTAGATTTCAGGTATGGAAGTGGTTGGCGGAGATTCTAATTTGCATAATGCTCCACTTGAGAGAGAGCGAGCGAGTTGGCAAAAGTCTATTTGCCACTTTCATTTCAAATTTAAACACTCAAGTTGTTGGTATTTATTTTTAGCCAAGTTGTGTACTTGTCCTAAACTTAAACTGTTACAGCCAAAGTTTTTGGTCTCCAGGTTTACGTACCTGAACAAATTTCACTAATTGAATTGATCCCATTTACTTTTAAACAAAATCTGACTTGTGGCCCCTCTCCAAAGTGCCCGAGACAAGGAGTTGACTGTAGAATATTTGAGTTCAAAAAATCAATTTCATATTACAAGTCCCCAATTAACCATAATTGAATTACGTTTATTTCTTCTATACTAATTTAATTACCTCGACTTTATTCGTTGGTCCTTATTTTATTAAGTAAGTACAAAGTTCCACTTATCTGGCAAAGCTCAGGGAAAAATAAAGATACGTAATGGTTTATTAAATATTGAAAGAGTTCACCCCATTTGCGTTCGAAATAATTGCAATTAATCAATTAAATCCGGCTCTTCTTTCATGTGCCATAGTATATACTGTTTATCTTTGCTGATTATGCACACATGAAAGAGTCCTTTGTTTGGGGGGGCACAAATATATGCAGTTTGGATCAGCACATGCCAATTAAATGCAGCTCGGCGGAAGTGAATAATAAACTTTATCCTCGCCGAAAAATTGGAGGCAACAAAGACTCTTGTTAAACATTGCCATTTCGCCGGGAGGGCATCGAATTTTCAAATGAAAAATTATCACTCTGTTTCGCTTAATCATCGACTCGACGAAATATATAGTAGAACTGAAAGAGTAGGAGCTTTCCCAATCCACAACCACATCCACACACACCAACCATCCACAGATTCTTCTCATCGCTACTGTGTGCCCTTATCGCACGGCTATGGATGGTTGGAACTGGAAGCCACGACAACGACGTCAATAACTATGAACAGAATGAGTAACTTTTAGTCACTAATAAATTGTACATTCACTGAGATCCGATACCTACCACATTGTTATTAATACGATAGTTATACTTACTAATGGATGGCACTGATTCTCTATTTTTAACCATGAAATTCCTATGAACATGATCACATCTAATGAATTCCACGATTCGAAAAGTTTCTCCTATAGATTGATTAAAGACATATTTCAAAACTCTAACATGTTCGATTCAATAGCAAATTTATCTAAAAATTCAATATTTTTTATCCCTTATTAGCTACTAATCTATTTATATTTTCACAGTATTATATATAAGTACAATGGAAGTAATGATGAATTAAATTTCAATCAATAATGGGCAATTCAGTCAATTTTAATTATTTTCCATTTGATGAATTTCTACGACTCTTTTTAAGGGTAAAAACGCTCCCGTTTTTGTTAATCAACCTATCCCCAATGATTGTACTAAATGTAAACCATAAAAATTTATTGTTGAAAATTGTTCAAAAATAATTTGAGTGATTAATGAAAACTATTAAAATGTGATATTACACAGCTCCATGGCTATAAAACCAGGTGACGACTCCTGCAAATTCAGCTTGCATTTAAAATGAGCAGACAATTGTTTGTCATGCAAACAAATTAATTAAATTACTGTTATTATTGCAGTGAATGAACAGCAAAAATTGAATCATTTGTTCTTTTCATTTTGTGTTGTTTCAGCTGAAGTGTATTCATTGGAGGCGGTGGCTGGCGAAACGGTGTATATTCCATGCAATTTGACAATACCAGACACAACAGACAACGTCTCACTAATCCTGTGGTACCGCCAGGATAAGGGCACGCCTGTATATAGGTAAGCTGCAATACATTTTTACCAAATATTTAAATCCTGCAAATACACAACATAATAATTCAGAGGCAAATTCGTGTTTCTCCTGTAAACCCTAAATCCGGTTTCATGTTTGCCTTTCTCTCTCAGAGAATGGACTTGGGATTTTGTTCGATGCAAAGTAACAAGACATATTTACCAAATTAATCACCGGAAACATTATTGATTTTGTGGTAGATAATTCAATATATTTATTATCCGGAAAATAGGCAAAATGTACTGACCAACTAAAGGTATTTGAAATATAGTATTAAATGATATTATATAAATAAAAAATTTTTGCTAATGACTTATAATCATTGCTGAAAATGTTAAAGTCGTTAAATCCTTAATTAGAACAATGGTTGCAAATACTTTGAATTTTGATCATTTAAAGGTTATAGCCGATTACATGGGCCCAAATTTATTAATGGTTTATAAGATATCTGCAATGTAGCCTTGAGAGGAATTGGAAATGGCAATAAATCTGTAAGTGCGGTTGGTTGAGCATTAATTTAATGAATGACAAATATTGCATCATTAGGAGGAGACACAGGCGCTAATGGCGGCAATAATTAGCCCTGAAGTATCCTTAATAATCCGTCTAGACGGATCTCGCTTCGTAGTCTTCTCTCGAGCTCCATCTGCGGCCCTTGATATCATAATCGCATGACGCACATGGCACCCAGATGACGTCACGCCCCGGAATGAATGTTTCCTGCAATTCGGTCATGGAACAGAACAGCACATGCTCTAGGCCTTGTTTTGGAGCTTGGCGTCTTGTGTTTCCTCGAAACTTTGGTGGTGTTCTTTTGCCATCACTTTGCACATTTTGTTGAATAAAATAATACACCGAATCGACAAAAGTTTTCCGGGATTTGCTCGAGTGTAAAGCGCCAGACTTTCACCTCCATCATCTTCCTGGACCGTTGTTTAGCGCCTTTATATACATATTTATCGATTTGAATAACAATGGATCTTTCGGCGCCCCTCTACTTCTCAATAGAACAAAGGACACAGGGCTAGTAGCCCTTTGTATTATTGGGACGCTGCTGTGTGTGAGTTGAGCAACAAGAAATTGGCGGAGGAAGGAATGGGGGACGCACGCGAATTTGCCTCAACTATGAGAATGTTTAATTTCGTTCAGGAAATTGCCATAACTTTGGCCAAGCGCAGACCCATTATTTAACTCCATGGCAGCTATTTAGCTGCTGATGCTGGAACAAATCAATATGGTCAGGGCGGAGAGAATCATCGTCCGAGAAGCCATTGGCACTTTCTACTGAAAAATGGCTCTTGATAGCTCGCTCCATCCACCAATGTTGCCCTTTAGCCACATTTTCAGTTATTTTATATTTTATTCCCGATACATAAGGGTCGTCGTCTGTATAATGGTAGTATACAGTTATAGGAAAGTTAGCCTGGACGCGACAATCCGCCATCGAGCAAAAACCCTTCGATGTATGTGTGGCGTAACCCCCCTGTCCCGTAATGGAATCTACATCCATGTAGCCAAACAGATTCCAGCTACGATACCATGGCTCCATTAAATTGTTACCCATTGAATTGTTCTATCGTTACAATGCGAACAACATTGAAATGGAGGTACGTTTGCCTTTTAAATTCTGCACAGCGAAACCTTTAATTAAATATTAAACAAATTAATGGACAAAAACGTAACGAATGGTGAAACTCTACTACTACTACTTACTTACTCTCCTTTCGCCTCTCACTCCACCCCAAAATCCCGAACAAGATTCTAATGGAAGCGAACAGTGCAAAAACAATAATTGAACGAAAATACCTCCATTATAAATAGGAGATGGTGAGACGGACAGCAAACCGGAGCAAATAAGAATATAATTTAATTTTTATTCTTGAGCCATTGTTACTTAATTCTAGCCAATTCTATTTGTGTTTTTGCACTTACCGCCACCATTTCTGAAAAGAAAATATAGGCACTTTCCGTTCTATAATCGCGTTGGTGTTTTAAATGCATGAATACTCTCATCTATTGAACTTAAACTTCCCTTCTGGATATTACATTACCATTTTTATTCAAATAGCGGCACAGCGAAAATGATACAAAGTTTGCCTTTCTTTATTATTTTCGTTCGTTCTCCCTTAACCCGTCTTAAATATGCAGTGTTCTTGTTAAAATAGGTACCTACCGATATTAGAATAATACAATAATACAAAATTATTCGGGCCGCCTCTATTCAATTTATATTTGTGAGAACTTCCTGGATAGGCTTAGTTATATAATTTGCCCAAGGTTTTTGCTTAAATAGAGATGAAAGACGATTCCAAATTAATTGTTTTGCCTATTTATGTTCAAAGAGGAATTTATATAGCTCAATAGCTTCTGTAGTTGCCACTGGCCACCATAGATTATTGAAGCACGTGCCATTTCACACTGAAATTACGGCTTCGATTTGTTAATGCCAATATTTGAAGTTTTAAAGTTAATCAGATAGATCTTGTAAGGTTCCAATTGAAATAAAACCAAAATATTTGTTGTATTACCTTTAAACATACTATATTATCTTTAAAATTAAATTTTAATAACAAAAATTAGATGAACAATAGATAAAACTACAAATTAACAGGTTTAATTTTTGTAATTTGAGCGATGTTTATTGTTGTGTGTTGAAAGTTATGTAAATACTTATAGATAACCATTCAAATCCTATTGAGGTACGGTACTATCACTTTTAAATTAACTTGTTTATCTTTTCTAATCTAATAAAGCATTAAAACTTCAATACATTAATACTCATAAACTTAACCGAATTGTAAAAATTAAATCATTAGGTTTTTAAAAATATGTTAAATTTATAAAGCAACAACAAATTATGTCGATTTAAAACATTAGTTAATAGATTATGAGTGATTGGTCATTTTGATCTCTTCTCGGTTGGTTAGGGTTAAATTACATTTTCATGTGGATACGCCTGGTTATTCATTTCTAATTTTTGTTCACAAAACAAATTAGGCTGCAAATATAGATATAATTCAAGTTTATCTTTTAGCTCTAAATAATTATATATAAAGATCCATATATGATACACGGACATAAAATTTTCGTAGCAATAAATTGGCTGCAAATAAATGACGTTTTTCTGTGCCAAGAAAATCTTTTTGTAAAGTTGTAAGTCTGTCTAGTTGGTTCATAAACAAACTTTTCAGTTTGCAAAGTTTTTAGTATCAGTTGGCGAATAATAAAAAGTACAGTGGAAACTACAATTTGCTTTCAAACAATAGTAATATAATAAATGCATTACGATTTTTTTTTATCAAACTAATGTAAATTCCTGAAGAAAAGAAAATTTCACATATCTGTTATACAAATCAACCACCTCCAGCAGCACTTGTTCCTCGTTTGCAATTACTAGTCTGTTATTCAAAACTTTTGGAATGCAAAATCAAGTCACAAAAGAATTGGAATGGGGATGGTTGGGGTTCGGATAGGGGAGAGAAGCGTGATTAAAAGAACTAGACTTGCTCCAGCAAATTATATTTTGCGATTTGAATGAAGTGCAGATAATTTCAGACGAGAGCCAACTTTTATGCCATGAATAAACCCGGGCATACATAATTATGAGCAGATAGTTGTGAGATGAGTATATAGACGTAAAGAGCATCACAGGGCACAAATTCTGGAACTGCAAAACAGTAACGAATAGAAGTAGCAGTGGCAGAAAAGATAGAAAAAAAAACAACTTGGTTATAAGCACGTGATACCGACTAGATATGGCGATGCCATATCTGTGACCCGGTTCTCTCTATTTAACGAGCATCAAAAGTCCTTCTCTTTTGCCTCAACTCTGGCGACGACCGTCTGTTTTTTATGGGTGCCAACGAGCGAAATTTAATGATGTTCTGGTGTCTACGACAAGAGTTTCTGGACTCAAGTTATAAATACACATACTCGAAATATACTGTATAGTAGACAATAAACAGCAAAAAGGTGATCCAGACAAAACGGTACAGTAACTGCCAAAGTTCAGTTTTAAAAAGCTTAATCAAGAGCCTCTTCTCAACACTTAAAAATCAGTAAAAAGACAAAACAATGTCTCCTACTCGTAGCTCAATAGATTTCATATCGATTTATTGATTCTAAACCAATTAGTTTTACCGGAATTTTTTTGTGCTTTCAGATTTAAATATTTATAAATTTAAGGATTTATTTTGATTTAAATTAGTAAATAATCGTTAAGTTGAGTAATAAGCTATTTTGTAGCTCATTTGTTCGAGACATCTGTTTTTCACAGAGTTTAAATTTTTAGTAGTGTCCCATTAGTCTCTTTATGTTAAAAGATACTGCTGATTTGTGATGATAAATGTAAGCTGAAGTCATGGGATCATCAAGAAAACGAGTTGAGCATCCAAACTATGTTATTAAAGTCAGTGTTCCTTCGGTAATCATTATCATATCGTTTTGAGGAAATTCCCCTGGATCAATTCCGTTCAAATCATTTAACTTTGCGAATATTTTCCAGTCATTTCACATTCACCTTCTCCCCATTCAGTGCGACCCTCGCTCGCTTCGAACAACATGACTGAGTGTGGCTCCACTCTCCAACCTGGTGGAACAACAAATGATCTGGGTTATCTTATGTCAATTCAGGTTACATTTGCAATGTGTTTCGTTTATGTTTCTCTTTTCGGTATAATATAATAATGTCTGCATAGTGACTCGACAGTTTTGAAGGTGTAAGAGGAGGCTATGGCCGATTTATTTATTGGCGAGGGGAGCCTGGCAGCGAGTAAATTGTCAAATTCACGGAATCCTCTTGTTCTGAAGTGGCCCAACTGAAGGTAAGAAAGGGGCTCAATAAGGATCATTCTTGTAATGCGCATTAATTCCATTACGGTCAAGAGTATCTTCCAACTCTGGCTCACCTTTATATAGACATGAAACTCGAACCGACACTCTCAAAACCACGTTAAAGCCCTATCAAATCCCGAAAACGACACACCACCAGCAGTCTAAAGGCTGCCTGCCAGGCTCTATTACCTATTCTTGTTCTTTGGCGAGGCCATACTCTATCAGTCAGTGAGTCAGCCAGCTTTTCGATGTGTATACCTAGGCCGTAAAATTTTAATCAAATTCCTATCAAATTTATTTAAATTATTAAATTGAGAGGAATGAATAAATAAATATGTGCTGCTCCAGCACGAAGCAGAAGCAGCAACATCACCAGAAAGGTATAAAGCAAACGGACGTTGAATGGAATAAATTCGGGGCGAATAACTAGGTAAATGTTCTCAGACCTATATTATGTAGTTATAGCTCTACCTTTTATATGCATATCAAATTTACCAAAGAACATTGACGATATTTTGGGGTAAACACAACCGACCTCACCGACCGTCCCTCCCTTTCATTCATCCGTCTCCCATCATCCATCTTTGGCTGAAATTCGGTCGCCCGACCCCAAACTCTTTAGTCCCTCTCTATCTTTCCCTTTCTTTCTGCCCAGGCATTTCAAGGGCAATCTAAATTGAAAACACTCTACCGGATAAGACACCCAACTAATAGCTGGAAACAGAAGGGAACTGGGGAAATATTTTGGGTGGTGTAACGGCAGGAAGAAGTGCGGAAGGAACGGGGAGAAGTGGGTTAGAGTGTTAGAGAGAGCAAAGACGTAGAGGGTTGAGGCTATTAGCACGATTTATACAAGTATTAACACACAGATGTGTACAACATTTGAGGGGAGAAGAGGGTGGTACAACTGACAGCACAAGGATTGAAAAGGAGCAAGACGCTTTCCTTGAATCCACAAACCCACACACACACAGAGACACATACACACCCTTAGAGAGACACACAATTTTCGAGAAACAAAATTTGTTGCGAAAGGTAATAATCATGGCTGGGATTAAAATTATCAATTCCGCTGTTGATTCCCTTAAGCATCTTGTTTTCCCTTTTTCGCATGTCATTAAGGCACACAAGCAGCAGCCCAACACTTTTTGCGCCCTCTCCTCTCTACCCTCAGTATCAAGTTAAAAAGTGAGCCAAAAATTCCCTCGAAATTAAATCCTGATTATACCAAATGTTTATTAATATGTACAAAATGTATGTAAGTACCTATGTACATATGTATATGCGTGTAGGATCAAGAAGGGAGGCCAAGTGTGCTTTGTGTACCGTGTGCCAAGTCTCTTCGAACCCGATATGGGGACGTAAAAAATAAGACATTCTCGAGCAAAAATAATAAACGTAAATGAATTACCTGAAATATTTATTACGTTTTATGGAAGTAATATATGTAATTTATACATAAAATCTTGTTTGCCACGCTCTCTATCTCCCTCTACCTCAGACTCTCTACGCATTTAGTACACTGGAGGAGTTGCGTTGAAGATGGATGAAGTGTTATTAAAGATTGATAGATAGAAAAGTGGCGGAGCAGGAGGCGTACATTACAGACGAGTTCAATTCTCCGACCCATAGTTCTGATTCCCATACCACCGATTATGTGTACGGTTACGATTCCCAATTGAGATCCATACATCAATACACTCGTAGTTTCCGAAAGACAAGATTGAAACCTTTGCGCCTTCGTTACCAAAGTTCTGCCATTACCTCCCCAATAACAATATCGGTAAAGGGTGTATCGGGAAAATATTCAGAAATCGTATACAAGAAACATAAACTGAAAATGGAAAAGATATTGAATAGAAAGAATCTGTAATTGAAAAATTATATAAGAATGAGCTTTAAAACTGTTAAACTGTCAAAGACCTAGTATCGTCAATATAATTTGTTCGATTCAGATGTATTTTCAAAGCTGGGATATGCATAAAATCGAAGTGATAAAACTAATCTTTCTAAAATTCTAGTAATTTGTTGACATTCAATGAATGGATACAGATGAAAATTATGAAAGGGATGTGTGTTCTGTTTCGGTTTAAAAAACCTGTCAATAAATATTCTCTATATGGAACCAATTGTTTAAGATACTAATCACATCGTAACAAATAATGATTCATCGACTTTCTATTCAATTGGCAATTGTAAAAATTAGTAACTGAATACATAGGGCATTTGATAACTTAAAACCAGTTGATTAAATTCACACGGGTACGGTTTTTGTATCGTTATAATTCTATAACATTATATATACCTAATGATTTAAATTAAAAATGTACTCACACATAAATCCAGTTTTAATCTTTGTTGAATAAAGATCAACTTAAGCAATATTATAAAAAAATATATATTTATATTTTAAAAAAGGTGTTTATATCTTTGTCATCTGTTTTTGATTTACCCTTTGATAAAACAACAGCCCAAATTGATTCCATAAAAATACATTTTCGAGAATCTGCAAAATACATACATTTGTGCGAACGTAATACAGTTTGGTATGGAGGAAAGTTTGCAAGAAGAAAATAATCATCCAACACCTCACAGCCTGAATGACAAACACACGTTACTCGATACGTAAACATGGGAATGGAATAGACAGCGGAGCAGAGCATAGTGCCATAGTGGTGCATGCATTGCTGCAAATGGGTTCCATTCCATCACAACAACCACATTCGGGTATTCACATTTCATCAGACAGGCACACAAATTGTGATCCTTGCTGCCTCCTACAATGACGTCTCTCTGTTGAACAAGAATTGATTCCCCATTAATTGCTTTGCAATGTTCGCATTCCATCTCAAATATTACTCCGATATTCCATTTCATAACACACGATGAGTCATTCGTGTTTTCGGAACAATTCAGAGTAATTCGACAAATTTGAAAACAATTCACAAAGTATTTTGTATTTTTTCCAGGAATTGATTTAACGAAAATTTGCATTATTATTATTTATAATTTTGTTAAATGCCAATTTAAAGACAGTTTATCATGAAATAAACATATAAAAAAATTATAAAAAATAAGATAATATGTTTTAGTCATAAATCTTATCCTTAATCACAATACAAAATTACAAACGTTCTGAAAAACTCACGGTCACAGACTACATAGATTCTTATTGATGTGTAAAGTGGCCTCGATAAGAAGTATTGATTGTTGGGTGATTTTTTTTCACATGTAAAGAATAGCATAAAATTTTCATGTAAAAGTTCCTTATTACGAAACTCAAAACAAAGTAAAAAATCAAACTTTTCGATACAAAAAATGATCTTAAATAACAAATTGTTCAAAATTCTTCCAGTGGTATATTAATTGAAATTATGGAAAAAAAATTAATGATAAATAAAGGAATACATGACAGAATTAAGCTCTGAACTACGACTTAGCTCAATCCACCTATTTGAACTAACTAAAACAGTCCTTGAGACTAAATACCATAAATAATAAATACCGGACAAATATGGCAGCCTAAGATTTTCATCAGCAAACACCTTGAAAAATTAATTTCTATCCTTCCATGGAACAATAACGATGGCGTTTCTATGAAACTATCTATATGCTTACCTATCTGTATAACTAAGTAATTGTGTATTTTCTTGTGAAGGATAGTCATCTAGCAGAGAGTGTTTCATTTAATCAAGAAAGCCGGCACCACGATGAGCTAGATAGAAAGAGACTGTGAGTGTGGCCAAAATTCCATGGACCATAGAGAACACGGAACTACATAATGGACATGGGAGCATACAGTTTTATTTCCTTTTAATTTTCCTGTTCACATTGTTAACAACCATCATCATCATCACATCGAGCCCGTCCTCCATACACAAATGAGAGCCAACTGCTGAATTTAATACAAGAATACAGACACATAAACAGAGCAAATATAGTAATTGCGAAACTATGAAGCTTACATTCTCCCAAAACTGGTCCCTAGATCTGCACTCTATACGCTCCACTATATGGCAACTGTAAAATTGATTGTAGCTCCACTTGTTTATTACGATTATTATTTGGAGCGTTTTCTGCTGTTTTGTTTCTATAATTTGCAGCGTTTTATTTAATTTTTTTACACTTTCTGCCAATCTTTCTCTCTTTTCTTTTTTTGTTTTTGATAAATTCTTTCCCCTTTCTGTACCATTTATTTTTATGGAACCCTTTACGAATTTCCTTTACGGCGTTCTCTTCATTGACGCTTTCACAGCCCCACACTATACCTATATATTGTTTCTGCTGCTATGTATTGGTATTAACAGAAAACAGAAACGGCCATGCAGTCTTGAAAAGCTTGTCGTCTTTTAACCAGGTCCGAAAAGTCAGAGTGAATGGCGATGGTGGTTTAAGGGAAGACGAAATCCGTGTATAGAGATGGAGATGGCGATATGTAAGATGGAAAAAAACGAACACCATTAACCCTTTGAACCCAATCTTTCCCATTGACTAAATTCGGAATTAAGATAGTTCAGCACTGAAAGTTAATGGTTCTACTATGTTATCATAACTCTTTCTCTCAGTCCCTCCGCCGACTCGGATTGACACTGCCGCAAGCTACTTGGAAGACAACTTGAGAGCTTTGAACTTTTGTTCTGTTCACAGTCCAAATCACGGTTGGCCTCTCATTCCTTTCTTCCCAACCCCAGCCCCATCGCACTCTTAACAGTGTTTTGTCTGTTGCTATAAACATTTTACACCAAAAGCTAGAACATAAATGTGCTCTTAAAAACTGAATTTATAGTCTCGGCAAACAAAAATTTAATTTCAAGAGACAATGACGACTCCAGCAAAGATGTAAATAAGTTTGGAATACCTCGAGAAAGATGGAAATTATTTATGTGCTGTCTTTGCAAAGGACAAATTTTAGGGGTTTAAGGAATATGATTTTGTAAAATTTTAGGCTGTGGTGATAAATTATTATTTATTAAGTGAGTACTTTTATTGTTAAGGTCTTGTTGCCATCAATTTAACAAGTACTAATGTTAAAATAATAACCATTAATAACTTTCCCTTTAAATCAACCATCTAATTGATATGATTATTATTTAGTTTAAATATTTCTTTTCTTAGTTTTTAGGGTAAATTGTAAATTAAAACATGAATTTACTTCATTAATCTGTTTTACAAAGAAATTTTAATCAAGAAGTTTAATTTAACATAAATGAACTAACTATAAAATTTTATGTCCTCATTTCCTTTGATCATAAAAAATGTTAAATATTTTATTTATTCTGGCAAAGACTCCGAGCCTAAACTTAATTAGTGAGTTTGTTGAAAATTTAAAGTTGCGTTCCTATTCATACCTATGTGATATATAGTACATATCCACTTTATTAGAGCATGACTGCCTTTATTAAAATCGCCATTCCCATCTCTGGAGGAATGGAGAGACACAATGGAAGAATAAATAATTTCAAGTTTTTAACGCTCTGCGGAAAACAACTAATTAAATTTGCAATACGTTTCTCGTTTCAGTTTTGATATACGCGATCGGGACTCGAAAGCGGCGAAGCGATGGTCGGATGAGACAATTTTTGGCAACCGGGCCTACTTCATCTATGACAAGCAACCCGGCCAATTGGCCATCCAGAGCATCAAGGACGAGGACACGGGCCTGTACCGGTGTCGAGTCGACTTTAAAGTTGCGCAAACACGTAACAGCATTGTAAATCTTACTGTCATAGGTAATTTATATTTCAATTTATAACAATATTTCTTCTCCCGATTCGAGTTCGCAAACGGACACAAACACATAGCCAAAATCATCCAAACATACATACCCTTCATGGGCTTATCTTCGCATTAAATATACATATATGCATAAACACATGTACATAGTAAAAAGATTTGGTTAAGTTGCGAACCTTCGTTTCCCTTCCGTTTGACGAATTTATGTAGACGAGCGCCAAATCGATGTGGATTACGAAATTCAATTTATTTTTATTATATAAACATACATGCACGTACGTTGTGTATCTCTCTATACCTTATTCCAAATAAATATGACCGACACATACATTTCGGAACCGAAATAAAAGTGATGTAAAAGTAAAACTCACTAATTTAATTTCAAACATTTTGTCACACTTCCAAGAATGAGATATACGTAAACAAATTTAAGTGGTTTCTTACAACCACAATGTCTCCATTACATTAATTGGACAATCATATATAGATATGTTTATCCTTATATCTCCACAAAATGGCTAATGTCCTATGACAGTATTAGAAGATTTGTTCACATTTATTGTGACAAATAGCCTTTTACACAGCCAATTATAACTGTCATTAATAAGTTTATTACAATATAATTCTTCAAGAGAATTATTAGGGTCTATCAAGATATTATTGACACTCGTCTTTGTATATAAAAACTTTCAATGCCGACGAATATGTTATTGATTTTATATGTAGTATACCTTGGTGTAGGCGCCTGGTGAATCGTATTTTTTAAAAGAATATATTTTATATACATGCTGTGTTTTTTTATTCTTATGACGCCCCAAAATATTCATAAAATTTCTTATTCATACGCCATCAATGCGTGTACAAAATACTGAGAATTCCCAGTGCAATTAGGCAATGATTCTTGTGCTTAAACACTCTAACATTTCCAATAAAATTCGAACGACACCTGCCGTTCTCCTTACCTTTACACCATCATACTCGTATGTGATGCAAACAAGGCCCATAAGCGGATACATGTGACTATATATTTCACAGTATTATAATCAATTCCAAGCCATTATGCGTGCTTAATAAGCATATTGCAAATTGGACGTAATATTAGTACTAAAATCTCATTTCAATTTCTCAAAAACAACAATAAAATCAGGTACATATAAGTCGTTACAAAACATACGAGTATATATTTTATAAGCAGAGGTAAAGATGTAGACGCTAAATATTCAGGGTGAGGCGATTATGTTCCTTATGCACATACGTTAAACAAATTTCCGAAAATTTTACTACGCTTCTATGAAGGGTAAATCTCTTTACTTTTGATAGGTTTTCCCCATCAATATTATATATATATATTTTCTTATAGCAGTAAATAAGCTTATAAGAATGGAAATGGGTAATTGTAAAAATTCAAGTACGTGCGCCTCTCGGGAGTCAAAAAGCGAAGCTTTGAATCGAATCGAATTCGCCAAAAAATTATTTTGACAAATTTAATTCCGCCGAGGTGCTCTAATCGATACCGTGTCAATTTCTCCTTGGGGGAAAGATAAAATCGGGTTTTCTTTTTCTTTCAGGAAATGAAGCAGCTGCTTCACAAAACCAGAATTTGATCTTATATTTCACTTGAATCAAAAGAAAAACCCGGTAAAGAGATTTTAATAATTCCTTATTATTTTCGGTTTTTATCGACTTTATGAAATATATCAGACGTGCCCAGATAAAATAATACATACAGACTTAATACATGCTCGTGTATATATGTTGTATTTATGAACATGAATTCTAATAACTATTTCAATTTCCTTTATAGTTCTTTGTAGTTTGAATCGAATAAGAGAAAAATAACAAGTAAGAAAAAATCAATTTTGAATCAGTCGTTATTATGGCGAACAAAAACATCCCTTTTTGCAATATTATTGCTGTTGTTGAAGCTACAGATTAGTTTAATCTCGCAAAGAACGTGTGCATCGAGCGTGTGGGAAGCTGGCAACACAAATAGGCATTATTTTGATTCCAGAAATCACTCTCCATCCAGGAATATGGCAGTGCCTCTCTTCAATCATCAGATGACTACCCTTTTGCGTGATTGTCGTATCCTTTCTCTACTTGTCCTCAGATGTTCGGTTCCCTATATACTATATATACATCTCTATAGATATGTTTCTCCATGTCTGTCTTTTCACATGATGTCTATTAGGTTTCTGTGCGGTTCTATTGTCAATAATGTACATATTATTACAATTTCCAGCTTGATCGATCCGAACTTGATATGTAGAAATCCAAATCGAATTTCAAATTAACTAGTTTTCAAAAATTTTGACAGCTCTGATAGAGCTTTACAATACGAATCCTGAAATTCTCAGAAGATCCATCAAATCCATGCATTTTCCAATGATTCATTAGTACATAAATAGAACCGTTGTAGCAAATAATCGGGAAATTGCCAATAGTAACAAACAAATGTATTTATTATAATTTTTAACGTAACAATAGGATTTAATATTTAATTTCTACAACGAATATTTATATCAAATTAAGTAGATGGCAAAAATTCAAATTAATGTTATTTTTCTCACGACGCCTCCATAATTCCTTAACACATCATTTGATCCAACGTTTCTTTTTCTAATAAAGGTTAATAGATTACCGAGACCCAGATCGGTATACATTAAGTTGAAAAACCAACCACCCACTCATAAAAATAAATTATTTCCGAAAACCGTCAATTATGCGGGATTTTCAAGAATCTTTTAAATAAGCTCCTGAAAATATAAACAAGATTACAGACATTTCAATTAAAAGCATAGACGAAAATGTTCTAGATCAAAGTGGATTATAGGGAATGAAGAAATAAACAATTTATGTAACAAATAATCAATAAATTGGCTTTTAAAATAGATCAATTTGTTTGGGTTATTTTATAATTTGAAGAATAGTGTTATTTCGTTTACATAAATTTCATATTTGAAGAAATTTCATTGGAATTTATCTTATAATTAAATATATTACAAATGAACTTAATACATTCCTTTACGAATACAGTCGATTCTCGATAATTTGAACCTTAAAATACTTCGAATTATCAAGCGGTTCCACAATTGCTGCTCAGACTGCTCAATAACTTTTTCTAAGAAAAAATGTACACATTACCGCGTGGTTTTGGTAAATAGCAGAGTTCGAAATATCAATATATTTTGTAGGGACCTCGTGAGAGATTCGAATTATTGGGAGGTTCGAATTATCGAAGATTTAAATTATCGAGAGTTGACTGTATATTGATTCAACAAAATAAGAACTTTTAATATTTTTATTCAAAGAATTCAATTAGAGTTTTGGATATTTATGAAGAATATTAAACCACGCAACATCAATTAAGTAATTCATTTGTTTACCAAATATTGAGCGAAAGTGGATTCTAAATGAATAATCAAATCAAATGAATATTTAGTAAGGATTAAATATAATAGTTAGAAATAGCCCATGATCCTTTAATCTTCTAGTCTGAATATAATAATTATAATCCGATGATTCTTTGACACTAAGGTGCTTAAAAATTACATAAATGTTCGGCTGTCTATTAATGTCTATCAACAGTGTGCTATAGAAGTTTTCATGCATTTTTAAACGAAATAGAAATCATTTTTTTAATTACTTCGCCATCTCTTACTATCAATCTTTATTCTTATGTCATTTCTACAAATTAGTGATATAAGAAAAGTTTTAAATATGTATATATCTGTCGCCTCTTACTTGACATAGAACATATTTTGTTTTTCTAATGAACTAGTACTTTAAAGTACTTAAGATTAAAAACGTCTTTTACAGTAGAAATATAAATAACGTAATATCAGTTTTCTGTAATCAAAATGCATAAAAAATATACTCATGCACATTGATAATCAAAAAGTATTTGTTTCAATTAGTATTATTTTTTTAAAAAACTGCGAGCAAAGTCAAATATAGGCCAATTGTAGTAATGGCAATTTGCAGGGAATTGGGAACCATATTTATCACAAAATGTGGTGAATTGGTTAACTAGACAACAGTATAATTATTGGTAATGCCGCTGGTAGCTAGCCGGGCATTATACAAAAACCCACATTCGGTAATCACTCAATTTTTTCGATTAAATTGGACGCATAATGGCACATAATAATTCCGCAACCGACAATAAAAACGGGCATTTATGGCGATCAAATTGGGATTTCCAGGGCGTACACTCGCCAATTGCTGGATGTGAAAGAGACCGGGGTGAGGATAGAGAACGTGGAGGAAACTTTTTCTGTTTGCGGTTATTATTAAATCAATACGGCGGCGTATCGCAAATCAACGCGGATAACGCGTTGCAAAATCGCAATTATGAAAAGGGGTGTGTAGCGCGAGTGCGGGATGGATTTCTAATATTACATCCCCTCAATTGATAATTGTGTGCTAATGCGAGAGTTTATGGCCTTGGGGTTTAATAGGTATAGCGCTTTGCTGGTAGCTCTGTAAATATGGATTGGCGACTGTGGGAACATTTAATGTACCACAGGACAAGTGATATTTGACTTGCCCATTTGGGTACATTACTAATACACTTTTACATACACCAAATATCGACTAAATCGCCTGTTAATTGGCGTTGGAATGAGTGGCGGTTGATACTCTCTGTTTGCCATCTCTTTACGAAATTAATTTGCCTCGTAAATACTCATTCTTCATATCTCAGGCGACCAATTTTACCACACACACATAATACCGTATCTGTACACCAATCTATATGCATATAACTAGATACAGTCAACGTTGCAAACTCATGTTTGATTTGGCTCCAAAGAGAATAATCGAATCGGTTCGAGTCAGAAGAGCATGGACATTAACTGGTGTAATTCGATTGCGAATAGGCTCCCATTTTCCAAATCAGATTTCAGTTCCAATTACCATTTGCAAATTTTCTTACATGCGAATAATTGAAATTGATTGAAACTTATTTTAATGTCCTATTCACCACACATTTATGGATTTTGTATATACACATAGGGAAATGCAGACAATTACATGATATCACAAGTCATAATATGTCGAATTTCTCATTGGCCACTTCCATTTGGTTGTCGGATAAATCAAATCTTATCCGTTTGAATATTTAATTAATGATATCCATTTCTATAAACTCTCTGTCGAATGCTATCTGTCTCACGTGATTTAATTCATTACCAATATTGAAAGCCACCCAGAAGCATTAATTTCCCTAACTCTATTATACTACAAGCCAATCAAGTTTAAATCAACGTCAAACTAAAGCTCAATTAATTCGAATACTCCAACTTTGGCAACTGTTTAACTTTATAATAATATGGCAAAAGCTATTCGGTATTAATTAACATCAAACGATTTCCATAACACTTTAATTTACTCAAGTAGCTAATTATTTTAATGTCATTTGATTATATTGTGTTGAGATAATTTGTTTTAATTGCTTATTGCCGATAAAAAGAAGAAATCCACTTTAACAATGTCATATTATAATAATCACAATATATCTTATTGGCATATTTAAATTTCATTTCCACAAATGTTCAAGTAAAAAATAAAATTCTATAATTTTCAGAAATGAAATCAGTCATGATGGCTTTTTTGTCATTTTAATTTTCCATCTCATAACTGTAATTAAAGACCTAAATAAACCGGAAAAAAGGATTTTAAAAAATATCCTCAATTATGTAATCTAATATTCAAAAGTTGGTTATTATTGAGTTACTTAATTGAAATGAATCTCAATGGAAAATTACTTTATTCTTATTTTTAGAAAGTAAAGGTATTTTCATTAAGGTAATAAAAAATATATTAAAATAAATTAGGAAAGTTAAATTTTACAATAAACATATAAGAATAAGTATAAAAAAAACCTTATAAATACGTATAATTCATTAAAAAGGTCAAGACATTTTAAAAATATATCAAAAAAGGTACTGTTTCATGGTAACCAACTTTATGAATACCTAGCAAATAATTATTTCTTATTTTCTTTCATTAAGTTATAAATTAAACATTTGATATTTAAAATGGTTTTATCGGAATCCCTTAATAAAAGTAAGATCTTTGTACTTTCGTAATGTAACACTAGTTTAAAAAAATT
The DNA here is from genome assembly GCA_001014945.1 of Clogmia albipunctata. Classification (NCBI taxonomy): domain Eukaryota; kingdom Metazoa; phylum Arthropoda; class Insecta; order Diptera; family Psychodidae; genus Clogmia; species Clogmia albipunctata. The sequence continues at coordinate 27,271 of JXOV01008218.1, read as the reverse complement.
AAGTCCACGAACAGTCAACGAATAAGCCAATAATAAAATTTTTATTTTTTGTAAAAAGAACTGATACCTTTGAATACAAGCCCGAAATAACGTCCAAATTTTTTTAAATTAGTTTTAAGTGTACATGTGATGAAAAGGTCTACAAAAAATGTTGTCCTACTCGGGTGTTTATACCCATTTAACTCGTTATCGACTCGATTTTTCACATTCCCTTTCTCGTAAAAATCAGCACCCTTCCATTACAAAAATTTCCTTAATTTGTTGAAGTTCAAACAAACATAACTATTTATCCTATTTAAGCATTCGATTACATATGATAATTTTCCTAATTATTCGGGCGGGTTTATGCAAATAAAATGCATATGACGACGGGTTGCAGACTAAAACCACGTGCAAAATTTGCAATCACAACTGTGTCATTGCATAACAACAACAATAGCAAAAACACCATAGATACAAAACCAAGCTGTTTGAAATTCCTCTCTAATTAATTGATTATTGTACGATGATTGATGGTGGCTCCCAGTTTCCCAGCTCTTTGGTTCGCCAACTTTTTGCTTCCTTTTTCTGTACATGTGATTTCCCAGCAATTGCAAACGAATATGCTTATGTGTGTGTATGCGAAACCGAATAAAATCTGTACGCGTTCATACGGATGATGGCAGACTTTCAAAAAACATAATATAATAATACAGGAAAAGCATAGTCCAATGTACACGGGGACAAAAACAACAAATGTTCGGGTTATTTTGCCATATATCACAATTTCCCTAAAAGCTATAAATTTGCGATTTAATTCGGAATAAAAGTTTTAGCGTTCGCAGAGCGACGACGACAACAACAGTAAAAATAACGGGCTCCAATTCCGGGAAGACGTTGCTAAAAAGTATCAGAAAAAATTAGTGGTTAACGGAGAGGTAAAAAGTGCACATTACAAAAGGAATAAATGGAGTAGCACAGTTGGACAAAAAAATGAATAAAATATTAAAATCAGAAACGTCTAAAATGCAAATTTATAAAACTATTATGTGTAGCTGCCTTCGTCTTTATCTTCGTATTACAATCCCCAGCTTCCAATTACTTTACTCATCCCCTCACATTATACTAAAGTGTGTTTATTTCGCAAAACTATGGGATATTTTCTTCGAAAGATATCATTAGTTGGTACTTATGATACTGCTCATATAAACATGTGTAACTAAGTTATATTCTCATATATTTCTTTCTTTCTTCCCTACATCTCGTTTCCATGTCTTTTATGTACTTGATTTGCCATTTTGCTCATTCATAAGTTGCTGCCACAAAACAAAAGCTTGATATTTGTTTAAGTGTATGTGATAAATATAGTATAATTACGTGAATCGCGAAGAGGGAAAAGTCCGAATATATTTTGACATGGAAACAAAGCAAAAACATCATTATTCACGACTCTATAAATATATGTAGATGGAGGCGATTCTGGAAATACTTCCGTGGAACATGCTATAATTATATTAATTAAATAATAATAAAATAAAGCTTTCGTATAAAATTATATCATTAATATTTCCCCATACCTTTATTTATGCTCGACCAATATATCCCATATTTTAACACAATTTTATTTCACTCTCTCTGTATGTGTGTTTGTATATTTATTTCCAGTCCCACCGGAACAGGTTGTAATACGCGATGAAACCAACACGGAACGGCCGTCCGTAATTGGACCGTATAGTGAGAACGATACCGTGAAAATTATGTGCAGTGCTTACGGAGGTAAATATACTTGTACATTTATTTGCAATTATCGGCACAAAGCCGCCGCCGCCACCTCCCTTCCCTCCATTGAACGCAGCTCCAAATTGTCAGTGTCCCGATTCCCCCTCTTCGCCCTCCTTTCTCCGGAGACACTCACTCCATAATTGTGTAATTATAATGATGATGTTTCGCCGCATCGCAAATTAACTACAATCAGACGAAAATTCCATAATGTCCTCCTGGCCCACATTAAATTAATTCTCTAATTGTGGTCATCTACACAAAACAGCCATTATCATCATTATCAATGCCAAACGATAGCTCAAAACATTAAAGTTTTAAATGGGTGTTCATTTGTCCGAAAAATAATTTTAAACTTGTTTTAAAATAATTTGAAATGTTTTAAACAGCTTAAATGGTTGTAATTATTTTTTTATAAGTAAACGGGGTTTTAATACAAATAAATGAAGTGGATTTAATAACAATAACTATTTTTTAAATTTTATCTAATACTAACAAACCACTATTTCCAGCATTGGAAAAAAGAACTAAATTATCATCAAAAAATGAAAACTGAAGCACAACAAATATTCCAAAAATGAATAAAAAATTAATGAATTATTTAAATTAAATATTAATAAAAACTTTATTAAAATTCCTACAAAACCAATATTAAAGGTTTTGTAATCATTAAATTCTAACGAAATTAATTTATTATATAATCAAAGAAATCCCAAAAGGATTTAGGGATTGTAGAGAAATTAATATTATTAAAATACAATTCCGGTTAGTGAATTTGTAAAGTAATCTGAAGCATTATTATGAAATTTCAAGCAGTAAGTTTCATATAACAAAAAATTAAAAACTTTTCGTTTGATATAGTTATTATAATAAAACAAATAATTTAATATTTCTTTAATAATATCGCTGTAAAATCAAATAATACATAGAAAATTATGTAAGTAAATATATTTCATAAAGACAAAATACACAAGAAAATATGCCAATTAACCTTGTGCGTTATCTCTATCATACAAAATACTTGTATTTCAACAAGCTTATTACAATGAGAAAACTTTTTGTGTGATGATATTGCCTCCATAACAACCATTATTTCTAATTGACTTTGGAATATTTTCTTAATACATACTTATTATGTACACTGACAATAATCTAAAATATAATTTCTATGAGACCAAACTATCTAAGTCTATTATTATTTTTATAAACAGAACATAAATGTTATTTTTTAATACGAAATAAAAAAAATTGAAATTTTCTAGTATCGTAAACTGGATTTTAGTATAAAATACAAAACATTTCATTTCAAGTAAAGTGAAACTGTATCTTTTATTAAGTTAAATTTATTCTGCTGTTCGGAAATTTATTAATGTGACTTGGGGTTAGATGATGAAATACTGTTGCAAACACTTCCAAGAAATGTGCTACATTCGGATACCATTTTTAATTGTCAAATAATAGACTGACAAATTAAATCTAACGAGTGTTGGTTTTCAAATAGAATCAGTGTGCCGCGCGTATTTTAATTAATTACATTTCATGGTTGTTATTATTGTTTTAATATTTGCACCCCTACCTCTCCTTTGTTGATCTATTCAAATATGCCCATAGACTGACATTTCATCAGCGTTTTGCCGCGATGCCCTACTGTCACTGATGCTGCTGCTGCTGCTGCTACTGGCGATGATGTTGATAATGATATACCATTTTAATTAATTCTATTCCTACTGTTTAATTCACAAACCCACCGCGCCCCAGCTGACAGATATTAAAAGAGAGAGCGACCGGTAGTCTGCGGCAACATAATTTATTATGTTGCAAAATCCATTTGTTTTACATTTTTTCCTTGAGATTTCAAAAGGAATTTTGCAAATTCTTTGTCTAATTATGCACATTATTCAAAGGAGAATTTACGAAAGAAAATGTTGGGCCAGGTAAATGATTCTCTCCTCTGTCGTCCTCGTAGATTTATTTATCCTCTGGACAGCAGCTCCTTTACCTCATCTCTAATTATAGCATGTCGTCCTCAATTATTGTTTTGTTATTTACATATTTCTCATTCTCCTTTCACTTTACTGTGTCCATTTCTCTCGTCCGTTTCTAAAAGGCAAACCGAGACCGACACTGAGCTGGTATCGAGATGGTGATTTAATTGAATCGGTAACAAAGGATGTGTCGGGGGGACAGGTCAAACAGAGCGAAATAATTTTGGGCCCATTACGAAGGAGTGATTTGAATTCCAAATTATCGTGTCGGGCCATAAATCATGCCCGAGCCAACCCTTTGGAGGCCACCGTGCAGATCGACATGAACTGTAAGTATTTGACCAAACCGTTCTTGCTTTAATTCGCCACGATGCGCCAATAATCGACATCCGCATCCACGTCCCAACAATCAAAAAGTACCACCCATCCTCCTCCTCCTCTTTCCCATCTCTCTGTTCAAACAAATTTATCCCAAATATGACATTGAGACAAACCAGGGACCATCAAATACAATATTTTAATATCCACATCCCCAATTTTAGCCGTCCCCCACCAATTACAAAAATCATCTGACCGGAAACATCAATACCTTGTTTTTATCGCAAATATTGACAAAATTTGCTGACATGCTGCGAATGATTTAATTAACCGTGCCGATTTTTAATAATTCAACACTTACGGCTACATTAAATAGTCATCATTTTGTACATTTCAGCGCGCGCCAGTTTTCAATAATTAATACAGCATTGATTGACAACGCCATACAACTGAGGCGATTGCCATTCAGGCTCCACTTGTATTTTAAAACCGCTCCACTCTGTTCAGTTAATTGAACCTGAAGTTACATTATTTTTTCACATTACTACTACTTGGACGGGGACGGGGCCATCAATTTATTGAATTTTTCATGCGCTTGTTGCCATATACTAGAAAGCAATTAAAAGTTTATATCAAACTTATTTTGACGCAATATAAAACCGGGTAGTGGGATATCGTAAATTAATTATATGGACAAAGCTGTTGTCCCTCAACCTATTCAAGTACGTCATGAAAAATTGATGCAGATTAAAGACTTATTTTACTTCCGGAAATGAACAATCAAATGCCGGGAATTGCCGGTTATATATAGATTTAGTCATCTTTAAAGAGTAAAATTGGAATTTATTATATTGGTTGCTAGTGACAGTAGTAAATATTGAAAGTAAATTGAGATAATTCAATTTAAATTTTTACCAAGCACCTCTCAAATAAAATCAAGCACATGGTAAACCATACATTGTATTTAAAAATCAATAGCCGATTTTCTTCAATATGACATCTATTTAGTTTGTTGAAGAGACCATTGTAACATAAAAATATATATGTACGCATGTCATACACAAGGCGAATATATATTTTATGTAAATTCTATTGAATATGTTGCCATACATATATTACCAATATGTACAAAATTTTATTTCTAAAAAATAATCCATTTTTTTTTAAATTTAAAGCCTATAATTGCAACAATTATGTATATCTCTCTAATATCAACCAATTAATAAGCTGTTATCGAGACTAATATATATTATTTTAGTACATAAAAACTTCAAAATATCAATGCCTCTTTCATTTAATTAAAAAAATTAACTTCTAGAAATAAGAAATAAGAATCCAGACGCCTTCGTTTTAAACTATGTACATGTATCTATAGAAAATTCACCGAGATATTATTAATCAAATGTAAAAAAAAATATTTTGATATAAAAGCATTTCAAAGTAAAACTTTTGTTATGACCCTACAAAGATGCGGATGTCTAACAAAGCTATACATTTTGACCAATTAGAAGAAATCAGAAATAATACTTTTCATGAAATATTATTAACCATTTTTTTATTTGATTAATTAATATTTAGTGAAGTAGTTAAAAATAAAAAAAATATGATTTATATAAAAAAAAATATTTAAACATCCGCAATCTCGGATTTGATTATTGAAAAATCCAACATCTATGTCCTACATAAAAATTTTTGAGAGAAATTCTTGTGTTTTGTAGTGGAGACGTCTGGTGAAAAAATAATTCTTATACTTTTCACTTATTAGGTACGGTATTTTGAAGGCAAATTAGTTAAAGTTTTTTTTAATTTTCGTATTACATTTTTTATTTGTATTTGACTTGTAAAATATGAAAACAGTATTCTTCGGAGAACCATTATATGTTTTATTTTTCTCAGTATCTTTCATTTATTAATACTAGATTAATATCAGTTATTAAAATTTTTTGATAGGGATGTTTTATTTTCAGATAAATTTTTATTTTGAATAGCCCGCTGTCTTTTTCAATAAAAAAATCATACTCTTGTCCACGCAAACCCTAAAATAATATTAATAGTCAGGCGCCTCCACAATTATAAATGAATGAAATGTACAGAATTTAATGAATATTAAACTGAGCTTCATTAATGGTTGAACCGAAATTAATATAGGCCATTCATTTATTAATCATACACAAAGAGACTTATTATCCTAGAAACCCTGTTTGAAGACGCAAACGCAATCAGAAATCCCCAAAAGAGGTACGATTTTCGGCAAAATAAATAACTATGCGTATGATAATAGGTAACATTTATTTAAATTAGGCAATACACACATCCCAGCAAACATCTATACATAGGGATGTGTGTTCAATTGAAGTGAAATTTCATTTGGGGTGTTGACATAAAATTTACGTTTGTCTGTAAAACATTTGAATTGAATTAAATTAACTTCCAAAATGGCAATTACATGTATTATTGTAGAGCCATGAGCAGCAAGCAAGCAGTCACCTTACCCAGAGTCACAGTACAACGACTCCTCTCGTTGCTCTCTTTCACTGAATGCGCACATAGCAAAGACGAAATTCTTTTAATTTGGGTTTATGTTTATTCTACCATTTTCTGGTGAAATTTATTTATTTTCAAAATTAAATTACATCCAAATGGGAAAACAAAAGAGCTTCTAAAGCTCAAATTTTCCGTGCCATGAAATTAAAAATTAAATTAAGATACACATACAAATATTCCCGGCCAGGAATAATAGAAAGTCAGAAAGTAGTCTCCGCTCGGCAGGGGTGGCCCACTGTTTCTCTGGGCAGGAGACCGACGAAGGAGAAAAAATTAATTTTCAATATAAACAGACAAAGAGACCGAACCGAAGCAAATTACAGCAATTATAATTTATTTGCCAGACCACCGCTGCTGACCTCTGCTCCCAGGACTCTCTAGTCTAAATATCTGGGTATTGACAGGGTTCGGTCAGAGGTGAACTGCTGGATAACACCTGACTGACTGACTGGATGAAGAGGATTGAGTGTTTTCGCAAGTCCCTAATAAATTCATCAGCCGGCCACTCAACCGTTAAACAGCAATCGGCTGGTGGCAGCACCCCCTTAGTCACAGCCACCATTTATCAATCAAATTTGAGCATAAATTTATCACAAATGAAAGAAACCCACCGGGCTCTCAGTTTCCGTCTTTCCTGCAACTAAATTTCCCCAACTTCCCGTCTCGCTCTCTGTGTGCCATGTGATGGACGAGCCACTGTATCCTTCGACTTGGCTGGATCGGAGGGCATCAGTGGTGTGACAGGCAAGATTGCGATTACCAGACCGAGTTTTTGCTAGAGACTCTTCTCTTTTTTGTTGATTCTGTTGTTATTATTCCGTTCGTCCAGCCAAACAATCTGAGCGCAAAAGTGTTGCGATTTTTCCGCTATTTATATTCCTTGCTCTCTTTGTTTTTACTGTTGTTGCTCCAGCAAAAATGTTGACGATGATGATGGTAACATAAACGGATATAAATTTTTACTGCTTAATTATTTTTAGTCGCTCCACTAAATGTGAAACTTTTGGGTGCACATCAGCCATTATCAGCGGGACGCAAATATGAACTGCTATGCCAGAGCAGTGGCTCACGACCGCCAGCTGTTATTACATGGTGGCGGGACGGCCAAAGGTTAGAGACCACCACAGAGACGGTATGTACTGACCATTTTGCAGCCCTTCACTCCACACCAGAATCAAACCGCCCGAATCCTCCATCGCAACCAGTCACTGTATCTTGGATGCTGAGGCCAAACACTGATAAATAAACAGTTTATATCTATATAGTAAACACTATTTGCGCATTCCAGCCTTTATTATACGCCGGCCGACCACCGACCCAAATTCGCAACACCACACTCACAGCCACACAAAACCAGTTTGCACACATGGAATAATGTTTATTAATGGAAACTTTGAAAATTGCATTCCTCAGGACTGAACACAGTTGCCTACTAACAACTTGCAATATTTATTGCAACGTAGAACATCCAATTAGATTAAATTTATTTTAAAACTCTCAATATGCTCATTCGATCAATCTACTTCATTATTGATCCAAAACTTTGTTCATATTATGTATTTCCGTTTAAAAGAAAAGAATAGTCTAATTATTTTTTTATTTCAGTTTTTATAAAACACAATTGTAAATTGAATTCGATGCCAAACAAATTAAGGACTATGATTAGAAAATATTATTAATAATTTCTTTTTAATTTGAAGAAATTTTAACTATTTTATATGGGAAAAAGGAAAAAGAACTACTACTACTCCTGAAAGTATTCGACCCTGTTTGCAGTGTAATTTAAAAGCTCTGTCACGTACTTAATATTTATCTGATTAATATGTATGTGGTATCATTTGATAGACAATTTAATGACATTTAATATTCAAAAGAATCTTTTAATTATCTTATATACAACTTTTGTAAATGATAATTCAAGAGAGGGGACGCTCGAATTACGTTAGAAAAGTATTCAACCTTTTTGTTAAGAATGGTTGATATTTCGAATTTTGAAACTTGAATTAATTTTTATAAGTTAATCTGATTTGTTTTCATATTTAAAATATGTTTTAGTAGTATTCTATCAATATTTTATTAAATTGGTTAAAATAAATGAAGTAAATATGGAAATTATGGATTTTATAATTTGAACAAAAAACCTAATTTTTTTCCAAAATTATTATTTTCAAAATGAATTTGGATAGTATTAAGATGAAATAAATATAAACTATTCTATTTAAGTTTTTAAACCGAACAATTTTGGATAAAATATAAAATTAGGTGACAAATGAAACATTGTTATTTTAAGATTTTCGTCTTTGCCATCTTTGAATTCATATTATTAATCATCTATTGCAAAAATATATGATATTTCTAATAGACAATAATGCAGAAACTTATTTCAATCGATTTGAGCGCAATCTACAGTTTAACTGTCATTTCCGATTATTGTATGTAATAATAATTAAACAATTATTTTAGAAAATTATACATTATTAAATCTTCTAACAAATGATACCACATACATATATATCAGATAAATATAAAGTGCGTGACAAAGCTTCTAAACTCGGCTGCATTTAGGGTCGAATACTTTCAGGAGTAACTGTATTTTCTCTCTAAAGTGTGCAAATAAATCGATCGGTGTAATTTTACTTAATTAAAGTATTTGAAAACAAAGATCAAATAAACAAAATGAAAAGCCAAAAACACAATAATAAACATAGTGAAATTACATCCTAACCTTTCTCAATACACTTAATAAAGCCAGCGAATAATTGAACAAAGGAAATGGGGTCAATCTAATTAATTTCTCTAATTAAACTTGTGTATTGGAATTTTCGTCAATAATGTCAGGCGCAAGGAAATCAACGAAATTTCTAATTAAAGTCTGCCAACTGTACCGTGTCCTGAATATTTATCAAACTACAATTGAGAATTAATTTTTTTCCAAACACAATTACAATACAAACTAACCAGGATGTGGGACGCTGCTGATGGAAGCGGGATGGTTTTCCGCAGCCGCCGTGTATATTATTAACGCGATCAAATGTCAGGAGAGAGATGATGGATGGCGCAGCATGTTTTAATCCGCCTCCACTATTCAATTACATAGCCCCAGTCATCCACCAGGCCTTCGCACATTCATTTGCGTTTACCTTTTGCCAGCGAAATATCAAATTATCTTATGCATTCTCTGCCGCCCTTCCATTTCCATATATTTCTACATATGTGAGTATACATACAAACAAGACCGACAAAGACTTGAAACAAATCCGCAGACTCATTTGAAGCCGTGTCCAATATTCGCAGTCTGCATTACACGTGGAATATGGAAACAAAGTGGAGATTGTTTGCCCGTTGTCCATTCACCAGCAGCAGAACGGGACAAATGGACAAGTTCCAGTGAATCCAGAGCCCCCATCTGAATAATCCCAATCCGTAATGGATTTCATTTGTGCACCCCACCACCAGTGAGGTTTGCATGTGCGAAAAGCTTGTCAAATCTGGAAATAACATCTACCGCCACGCGGCCATATTGTGCGAATTTTATTACATTTTAATAATGTTTTTGACATTCCACCGGATATTAAAAGGCATTTTTATTTTATTTCCAATTAATTTTTTGAAATTTGCTGTTCGACCCCCTCCAAAAAGCCCCGGTTTATCCATCGCCATTCAATTGGTGAGTACTCTGCACGTAGACCCGTCATCAGGTATTGATGGTGGTATATAGGAAGAGATACACATGCACACCAGCACAGAGTTGTCGCCATCATTTTGAGGTGGAGCAGGTCGAAATTTCTGCCATTTCCCACTGCTGGAAATACATTGATTGCCAACCGATTACAATTTAATGCACATCCCCACCGACAACCTGTTCCCCTCTCCCTTTCGACATGTCGTTACAAATCCCAGGACCTGTCAACGGGGGTTGTGTTCGCCGGTGTGTGTTTGTATGGGTTTGGAGTGGAGTGAAGTGATTTAATTGAAATGATACAGTCGTCATGATGGTGAATTTGGATTTCTTGTTAATTTCAGACGTCGAGTGACGGCAACCAAACGACCAGCACGCTGTCCATCGTGCTCAGTCATTCGGACGCCGGCAAATATTTGTCCTGTCGGGCATACAACCATGCTGTGCCGTCAAACATTCTTGAGGACAGATGGCGGCTGGATATTCAGTGTAAGTTGACCAAATATCAGGATTTCGTGAATTAAGTATTAGTGTAACCCCCCTAAAACCGAATTGTGGTGATTCGTTCGTCCGTCCGTCGTCCGAGAGACGAGCGAGAGAGACGAACTGCCTAACTGCTCACTAATCGAAGCCCATAAAATTAATCAGGATCTGAGGGCTCGGTGAATCGATCAAACTTTGCCCAATTTCCATAAAACTTTGTCCAATGAATTATGGCTGGTATTCCGTCCGCCATTATGTCCATTAGATTAACCTGAGCAGTCAAGAACTTGGTAATTGAGTTGATAACATCCGATACGAATAGCTGACACATTTCCTTATCCAAATTAACCAAACATCTTTTAATGTCTCCCCTCTTCTCTTTGTGTCGTGCCGTTTTCTCCCTTAATTATAGATGTGCCCGAGACGAGGGTCCGGCTGGGCAGTTCATTAGATCCAAACGCAATTCACGAAGGCATGGACCTGTACTTTGATTGCATAATAAACGCCCATCCTCCAGCCTACAAGGTGGAGTGGAGACATAATGTAAGTAAACAAAATCAATATACCCATACTCTCCTCCCCTGCCGCATGAGGACAGATAAACAAATAAACAGTCATGGAATAGGAATAGATTTCCACATTTCTCCTCTATTTCTGTAGAGAAGGAAAAAGAAAACCAAAAATCACTACCCGAAAAGGCAGAGAGAGAAAATGGAATAGGAAAAATTAATAACGATTTCATTCCCCCATTTCGTGGTTCTGCTTGCAGGGATACTTGTTGGCACACAACCAGCAGCAAGGTGTAATAATTAGCAATCATTCATTAGTAATTCAGGGAGTCTCCCGCACCACCGCCGGCAATTACTCGTGCGTTGGATTCAACGCCGAAGGTCACGGTACCAGTCCCCCATTCCAACTCAATGTGTTGTGTAAGTAACACCAAATTAATAATGAACCATCCTTGTCCGTCGCTTGTTTGGTCATCCCAAAGCAAAGCCTTCTTATGAACACTCCTTTCCCAATACCAATAGTATTGGGATAAGGAGAGTTGATATGAAATTCATAAGGTCAATTTTCAATTTCTGGAATCCACACAACATCTCTGTTCTCTCACTCTAATTCAGATGCGCCAACGTGTGCCCCAAATCAGCCTCGAGTCTATGGAATCGCCAAGCACGAGACGGCCCAAATAAAGTGCATAGTGGACGCTAATCCACCTGATGTCGAGTTCAAGTGGACGTTCAACAATTCAGCAGAAAGCATCGATGTCACGGCCAGCCATGTCTCTCGCTACGGCACCACCTCGATCGTCTCCTACAAGCCGATGACCGAACTGGACTACGGCACCCTGCTCTGTTCGGCGACCAATCGGATTGGCAAACAGCGGACGCCCTGCTTCTTTCACATTATAGCTGCCGGTGAGAGCAAATTGCATTTCATTGTACATAAATTGCAAAATTCGATTAGATTTGCCCCAACGACACTAGCACCAGTTTCAATCGCTCCTCCCCCCTCCACCTTCTTCCTCCTTCATGCTTCTCATTCCAACCAGTCCTTTCCAGTTCTGGGGACCTACAATTTAATCGGCTCCTTTGTGTAATCACAGAGTATTTCCAGTTGTTGATAGTTGACTCGTTGCTCTGTGGTCGAGTGCATTGGAGAAAAACTGCCATTGTTTGCCAATTTCTTTATTCCTGTTGAACTTTCAATATTTTTCACCCCCAAGCGGGAAATTGTATTGAGAGATACAGCAGCAGTAGCAGAGAGGAGTCCGTCGCCATTGCAATTCTTATAGTTTCTTCTGAACTGAACCACCCACAAAACAGATGTGTTATTGTTTATCTCTGGAACGATGATCATAAACACATGTATTTTGTGGTTACACGAGAACATCTCATTCCATTGTCGGTCGTCCTTGTCAACCGGATGATAATATAATTCATATATACGCTTCCAAACAACCCATACTATTGGTAATGAGGGCAAACATTAAACTCTCATCGCACACATGATTATTTATAAAATAAATAAATATTTAGCCTTCTAAATCCAGATTAAATTACATGCGGTTGACATTTACTGGCTAGTATACTCTATACTGGCCAGACCAGACCATACCGACTGCTGTGTTGAAATAATTATAAAACGGCAAAGCCACAATCAGTGTTTGCGGTTGATCCAGATTGACGATAACCATAACCATTTGTCTCTGTATCTATCCCTCCTCTAATGGAATAGGTCGCCCGGATCAGGTTCATAATTGCACGGTTATGAATATTTCATTGACATCGATTCAAGTAAAGTGCTCGGAAGGATTTAACGGGGGCTTAGGACAATCCTTTTCGCTCGAGGTTCGGGACTCACAGTCACTGGTGCGTATACCTGTTGTCTGTTATATTTGGCGCAATGGAACAGTCCTAATCGAATTATTGCTCATTATTAATTCACAGGAACTCAAGGCCAACTTTACATCGACAATACCTCGGTTTACTGTAGGGGGCCTCCATCCAGGCGAAATCTACACCATCTCGATATACGCGTTCAATGTCAAGGGTCGGTCAGACGCTATTGACTTTCAGGCCACAATGCTAGGACTGCCAGAGAAGCAGTTGACAGCCGAACAAGGTAATTTTACGCGGCCGGAATTCATTAACTAAATCACCTTTTGTTACCGAACGTTTTGAACTACCACACAGCCCACCCTTACCACCCTCGTCAGGAGAATGAACAACAATAACGATAGACTGATTGGCAATTTACTTATTTATTCGCAGAACGTCCACAACTGTTACTCTCGTTGACGCCCACGATATCGATAGCGATCGGTGTCACAACCGCCTTACTAATTGGGGGCTGTGCTATTTTAATAGGCCTACGTTTATCGAATTGCAATTCCAATCAGAGGAAGGCGAAAATCACATCGAAGCCCATCCTATACCACGGCTCACCGGGCTCCAGTAATAAGAGTGTCAGCAATAAGGAGGACGGCAACGAGAGCGACGAAAAGAATCCCGACATTATCCCCGATTCGTCCGAGGAGCAAGTAAGTATTTAATTTTAATCAAAACATCAGTTCTTCTAGTCGCTTAGAAAAGTAATTAGTAAATCTCTTTGTATCATACTTAACTCTTTAATTGGTCATTTTTTGCGAATGAAAAACCAACATAAATACGATAGGTTAACCATGTGAACTTCTTACCCAAATTCTTTGATAAAGCATTTCATTACAAATATTTTTGTTTTAAAGTATTTGAAAATATGTTGTAATCATTTATATAAAAAGAAGAATTTTGTGCCTATTTTTAAATTATGGTAGTTTAAATAAATAACTTTTATTTAATAAATTTACAATAAACAGTACATAGGTAGTGCTACAAGGGTATAAAATCACCTGTTTTAATGAGAAAACTAAAAAAATAAAATTAGTTTTCAGTTTAAAACTGAAATATTTTTAAAAGCTTTCTGTTTTATTGAAACTTTATCTTTTAAAAAGTGTTTCACTGATATAAATAACATAAATATCTAACTTTCAAATCTAAACCGACACACATGTGTGTGAACATTTTAATCATTTAAAGTTGTTGGTGGCATGAGGAGCAGATTCAGCAATTCCCATGCATATAAATATACTTTGAACCGAATTATTATTAGTTTTAGCATTAAATTTCCTGGAAACATGCATTCAGCCAGGAATTTGGAGAATTATGTTCAGTTGGACTAACATTTTGGACTCGAGTAAAGCGAAATGTAATTCAGTCCGAAGAAATGCTCTGTCCTTAAATTTAATTAATTACCGCTGCAAGTTATTTGCTCACAAATGCACCACTTTTGCAAATATTTTGAATATTTCGATTATCCACATACAATGTTTATATGGAAAATAGTGCCTCTTAATCATTTGTTCTCCTTTTAATCTTCTTAAGTGGTTTGCAGTTTTTATCTTTACTTTTAGTATTATGCATAAATACTCTTTTTTAGCCCGTTTTTATAAACTGTTAAATTCCTTTCTCTTTTTATTTATTAAATTGGCAAAAACCATTTGAAAAAAATATAACCAAACTCATTTCTTCTAAAGTGTTCTGGCTCAAGGGTTTTTGCCATGACGCAATAACTTTTTTATGTTGAATTTTAAATATTCTTCTAATTATCACATGTGTTTCATTTTCCTTTGAATTTTGTAAGAGTTAATTTTCTAAGAAGTATTTTAATTTAAACCTTAAAACTTTTAAATTGAGTAGCATAATTTTGCACAGCCAAAACAATTTTCAACTTAAATAACGTTGTGTGTGTGTATAACTTTTTATAACAAACGCTGAAGTCGGTTGAGAATTCTTTGTTATTTTATAAAGCTATGTCGCTTGATATTTGGATATTTCTAAATAAACAGTGTTTCGAATGAATAAATACAAATTAATCAAATATTTATTTTAAGACTAGACAAAATACCGTAATTATATTCAGCAATATAGAATAATATTTACATTCTCTGGAAATCGAATATCCATAGGATTCCGAAAACTCCAAAACATGATTTTTACAGGAAAGCTTATGTATATTTACATTAATAGTAACTGGTATAACTACTATTTCTGCGAAAACTATTATTTTCTCATTATATGTTTGGTTAATCAACTTATTGATATTCTTTTTAATTCGTTTTGGTACCTAATTAATAGTATAAGTAAATAACATGAACATAATTTACATATTATTTTAAAACTTTACGTCGAACTTTGATGAGTTACTTCGTATATAATGAAAAGATATTTATCTTATTATAGTTCTTTCAGATATCTTTGAAAAATATAATATCAAAACCTAGTTAATAGAATAATAAGATTACATCAAATTAGTCTCAAAAAGATTGTAGTATATTAGACTTTATACCTAACATTCTTAGAATACATTGTCTGTAGTATTACAAATATGAAGAATAGTTTATTTAACTTCTTTCAAATATCTTTTACAAAAAATACCAATAACTCAAAGCTAGTATTATAGTTATAATTGAGTTTTGCTAGGATAAATATTATTATTTAAGTAAACCTAATGAAAAGCACTCCTAAGGAAATGTTATTAACAAAATGGTGCGATATCAGCCTCAAACATCTGAATGCCATTTACTAAAGACATTTTGTCAGTTACCATTTAACAAAATGAATCCCCAGAAAGGGAGATTTACCATGACCTTTAAATCCGAAGCCACAGTGCCGGTCAACTGGACATACACATTGTGTCTCATAAATAAGTTCAATTCTTTTTTATATCAAGTATTCCTTTTAAAAGCTTCATTTTAATATTGAATATAAATAAATCTGTAGATATTTAATTCATTGTAAACATGAAAATATGTCTTATATAAAAATTACCCCAGCGTTGCGTGTGTTGGATCTTATTCTTGAACCATCCATGAAATTTTTTCTAGATCAAATCGAACATTTAATCATGCATGATAAATCCACAACTTCAAAGGCTTAAAGCGACTGTTGAATGTCAAAGTCAAAATCGAAACCAAATCCGATTGTGTTTAACAAATGTTATTATCTGGATATTTTTAAGATTATTAATTTTGCCCATAAAAAATAATTTATTATATCATCTGTTGATGCATTCAAATTAAATTGATTTTCAAATTGAAATTGTGTCTCAAATCAAAGAATGATAATTTTTGTAGTTCTTATAATTTTATTCCATTTGAAATATTGATTTAATGTAAAAATAATAACAGTATTTTCATTAAAAAAACAAATCGCTCCTAAACTAATATTTTATAATCAAATGATTTTCAAAACTAACTCATTCTGTGATATAAACAAGTAATACTATTTCTTTTTTAAACTTTCAAGTTTCTTTTTAATCAAATAAACTTATAAATAAAGAATAGAGTGTATATTTGAGCTAGATTGTCTAAACGAATCTTATTAATGACACTTCATAATTCATTTTCTCTTTTGTCACTGTATCCCTGCAGATTGATTACTTACATCAAGGAAATCACATTTCGACTATAGAAACGAATAGTAACTGTAACACACTAAAGCGGACATATTCATCGGGGGTGGTGCACATGGGACAGGGGATGATTCCGACCCGTGCCCAATTACACTCAATCCAGATCCCGCCCAGCCAAATCTACTGTACCACAAGTCGGGTCCATCACAATGCCAAACAGGGGATGCCCGCCGCCCTGCACCACTCCCAGCTGGCGCAGCAGCAACTATCGCCCCATCCACACCAGCACCCGCCCCAGCAGCAGCAACAACTTCAGCCACAATCAAACTTAGGATCATTGGTTCCGATGGTCAGTTATTAATTTTAATTAAAATAATTAATAGTTATTTTTATTTATATATATATACAAAATATATATAAATAAATACAGAAAAATATATATAGATAAAATAGATAATATATTTATAAATGAATATGAGCGACGAACGGACGGAGGTCATTAAGGACGGTTATTAATAATTAAATTATTATTATTATTATGATAACTACTGATGATGATAATAACAAGTAATTGCAAATAGTGACAACTATATAGTGTGATGAAGTAATGACTACGACGACGACTACGACGATGATGATGATGATAATAATGTTAAGAGGATTCCGAAATCCTTTAGAATTTAATCATGTCAACAGTTCCCTGAGAATTTCATCTTTCTGTTCCGTTCCTTTCCGTATATCTTCCCCCAAACTAACCACCAGAGCAAGACAAGTTTTGCGGTTTTATGATTTATTTATCTGTATATAAATATACATATAGTCACCTATTCTTTTGTACATATAAATATACGTTTTTGAATACATTAAGATGATGATTTCGAAATGGAGAGCCCCGAAAAAAGCCAAAATCATTTTCACTATATCCATCAGAGATGAAAAAACGACGACGAAGATGAAGAAAAAAACAAATGAATAAAAAAGTGTGGAACAAGGAGTGGTCCAGAAGATGTTTTATGGTGTAATCTCGACAAAGCTTATTCACTCTCTTCTGTACTGTTTAGCAATCGCTAAAAGTGTCTGCACACAGTTGTGATGGATGAGGGATGGATTTGAGGGAGGGAAATGTCCAAAGCTCCTCTCTCACACTCTTCCCCCACAACACAGTCTCTCCTTTTTTACGAGTCTGGTCTGGTCTGGTCTGGTCTGGTCGCGCGCTTCAGGGCACTATAAATTATCCAATGGACAAGTGAAGAATTGTGAATAATAGGTGTACTCCAGTTTAGTCCAGCAGCCCTCCAGCGTCACACCATCAATAAATTATTATGTATTTTCCTTTCAAATCTCATCTAATAATTTGTCGGTAAAACAAAACACGTTCCTTCATTCACTCCTCGTCCCCCTTTAACAAAAGACAGAAACCCACACACTTACACTCAGTGTAAACTGAGGGCTTTACTTGGAGTTTAGTAAATCCATTCCACTTTGGATAATATCCACCAGCCTCTGGAAATCCTTCTAAAGAGTGCGCCCAACTTATTGGCGTCAAGAGACTCACAGCATGAACAAACATTTACGAGATTTTTGAATATAGCATTAACCCGATCCCAGGGATAAGGATACATCCATATAGAAATACACACATATATTGAATGAGAGATGGAGAGAGTGAGTGTAAAGACAGACCGAAAGAAGGCAGAGGAAGCAACTGGATTACTCTCGATTATTGCTCACACACAGACTTTAGAGGACCGATTTGTGCAAATGCTAATGCTCAATAAAACCAATCAGCAAAAGGCGATGAATCAGTGATGAAGCTCATTAAATGGCTGGTGATTTATTTAACTCCCACAAGAAACTTTGCGCAATATGTTTTCTTATTGCCACTAAAATACACAGTCTTAAAAACGTGTTTTAAACAATTTTATTGATATTTGTTGTTATTTATAAGTGAATTTGTTAATTATATAGTTCAATTTAATTAAGCTCAAAGAGTGTTTAGTTTAATTTACACAAGACAGAACACACAAACTTATAAGTGAATTTTGTACATAAAAATAATATGATAATAATATGTAATAACTCCTCTAATCCGTACTATAGTTTCATTTTCCCCAATCTCTACCCTTTGTATATCTTTACCAAAACGTAATCGTCTCTAACCTCCTATAATCGCAAAAACAAGCAAATCAAACAGAAAACAACAACTTAAAAACAAGACAAGAAAAACTGTCAACCATTTCTTTAAAAGATGAAAAAGGGGGAAAGAGTTACTGTCTATTATGGCGATAGTAAGCACTGACAATGAGAAAAAAGACACGGGGAATGAAAAGAAGAGGTTTAATCATAAGTTATTTGATATGTGACATGTATAAAATTCTAATTTTAATTATTGATTGGGATTTTCAATAAAAACCATATGGAAAAATTAAATGAACTGCATTTGACACATTGATGATTGAAAATCGACGAAATACCTACCTTTTCCAGGGAAAATTGAGGGGGAAATTGCAAAGCCACTCCAAAGAGCCAATTATTGAGTTATCTTTACCAATTTCTCGTAATCCCTTGATAAATTCATGTCACAAGCTACTTCAATCGATTGATATCTGAATCGGTATCATATATCGGTATTTGGGGATGATTAAATTATAATGGCAAAGAAACGGGTGGGATTTTTCTTGTTTCGTTCAAACGTTTTTTTTTCTCCTCTTCATCTTCTGTTGGTCCGGGACAGAGAGAATTATACCATAAAGTCTGAGCTCGTAACCGTAGATTGCGAATATTAAATTCGCATTATACAAGCTAAAAATTTATGTGACCACAATTTGTATGTGCTCAGACTTAATTTGCGCTGCCACCAAATATCTGAACCGGAGCATACCACCAAGTGGCCAATAAACGACACACCGACCACCACCGCCGCCACCTCCGACGCCCTAGACTCCGCCATAAATACAGTGATTACTCGATATATTGACAGAGAAAATATCACGGCCCCAATTCTATGGCTTTCATTGACCTTGCATAAATTACAAACACATTATTGTCGCCTTTAACTCGGGGAAAATTGAATGGATTTTTAGTTTCTCAGCTACCATCAGCAGCTTCATAGGTGAAAAATCGAATTTCCCATTTTCGATAATGCCTTTGTCATTGGGACAGGTAACGTATAATGCTATTTGCTATTTCGACTTTTCTCCTTCTCGCAAATATGAACGAAATGTATTAATACATTATTGCAAATTATGGTTAAAATTCCGTTCTCGAACAGATCCAATGCGACCATGCTCTCAATACCATTCACGATGGGACTTTTGAACTAATCTTCTTCTCCAGCACACCTCATCGTACCACTCACTTCACCGCCGGGAGGGTGGTTCGACGACTCATCTGGGCTATAAAATATTACACATTCAATTTCTGATCAAAACCAATATGAATATAGGAAAATACATTTATAAAACTGCTTTCGATCGAATTACAAATTGAACGAGGATTCACTCTCTATTTATTATTCAGGCAAAGTAAAATTTAAACTTAGCCTAACTTTCTCATGTTCTTTCACTTTATAATCTATATTATATTGAGATATTTAGTAAAGAATTGGAAATGTGCCAATGCAGATTAAAACAATTTATAGGCTCTATTTCACATTTGACTATAATTTAATGAATTTAATTCTATTAGGAATACTTTTTAAAGCACCTTATTTTGAAATGGTATTGAATAAAAAATAGAGTAACGATTAATATTGATTGTTTAATATTTAAATGTTATTAATTTATCCTATTTTAACCAAAAAAATAGATATATGTAAACTACCTTTAAAATAATTTGGAGACTATAAATTGCAAAAATATATGTGGATCTTACTTTAATTTTCAATTGGATGTAGTATTTATGAATTATGATGTAAAGTAAAATATTTAATATTTTGAAAAATTAAGGACATACCGAAAATATAACTTTAAACTATTTTTTACAAAGATTAATTTTAATGGACTCGGTTTAATAAAAGAAAGATATACATTTAATAGAAAATTAATTTCAAATAAAAAAATATTATTAATTTTTTACTTAGACAAATGGAAAGTGCAAACTCATACGCTCGTATTTATTTAATCAACATCAATTGCAGACCTATCAAACGACCCCTATATATGTTCATATATACATAGATAGACCCGTCTGTTGGTAAACTTATTGGGTAATGGAATACCAAAAAAATATGACGCGAAAAATTGTCTACTGAACGTAATTGAAACGTTCCTCCGATCCGGAGAATTTCGCAACTTTTCACCACTCTACACCCCAACCCCCACCGCCACCACCGTTCGATTCTTTGCAATTTCTTTACTTGTGTTTTGCTTTGACTGCGGTTTCCGTGCAGACGCAAAATTTAATTTATTTACGCGAGCGGCTGCCCAAACTTGGTGGAACGCACCCCCTATAAACCCTCCACCGCGTCCGAAATCCGTTTGGAATTTGCCCGCTTTCTGCCAGATTCGAGGCGTCCCCTCTCAAGCCTCAACCCATCCCCCACGAGGCTTCCCTAAACCGCTTTTATTTTTTAAACGTTTCTGATTTCTTTCCAACTTCTTTTCTATTTCACAAACAACCCCCATCCCTCACGGATCGCACATTTCGCGGAGCCTCAATCACCACCGTGGGTGTTTGGGTGTGTGTGCGCGCTGAGCTGTGCTGTGCTCGAGTCTCTAACCCAACAACACCCATTACAAATAATAATCTACACCGAAAAGAATACGCTCCATCAAATTACCGATTAACATCTGCTGGAGTGTGTTTGACAAATTTTAATTTTTCATCCCGGTTTCTAATTTATCTCTAACATTTTTTTTCTACTCTCTGTACAACCGTCGTCGTCGACCACTGCTTTCTCGTCGCAATTCGCAATGTTGTTGATTACTCTCCTTCTGCGCGGTGTAAATTGAAAAGTGGTACATCGCTATATAGAAGAAGATATACAAGCCAAAATATTTCTGTAAACATATGTAAATGTGCAGATTTTAATTTTGAGCAATTTTTGCAGGAATTTAGTTCAAAGGCTTAAAACTTTCTTGCTTTCTCTCTCTCATTTAATATATCTCAGTTTTAGAGACCTACCTTTGTCAGTTTGATTGTCGCATTATTTCTCTTTATCTCTCCCACCAACACAAATCGACTTTGTTTTCAATTGTCTTCCCTTAAATGGCATGCGCCGAAATTTGTCAAAAACATCAATTTGTTGAATATTTCGAAGCTTATCTATAAATAAAACTAGCTCATCATTAATTCATAATTAAAACTGTGTATCCCATAAAGTCAACTTTCCTTAATTTGAATAATTTAGGTAAATAGTGAAAAAGCTTCATCAAAAGCTTTTAGTACTAAAACTTCCAATGAGCTTTTTAGTACTTGGAAAATTTTGACATTTTTCCTTATTTAGTTTGCATAGACGTAGTTTGTGTTGTAGGTGAATGAAAATAGAAATACTACAAAGCAAATTGACTTATCTTATTTATTTTAGTATTTAAATACAATACCAAAGCTAAACTTTCACAGTGAAGTGTTTTAACCTGTGAAGTGCACAAATAAAATAGAAAAAATGGAGTGTCCTTTTCAGCACAAATTTTCCGATCTAAGACAAATGTCCTCCACCATTGAAGCTCCTGATGATGATTTATCAGATGTCGTCAATGATGATTCCGCATTGACATTGACCCATCTAACTTCAGCCATCAGACTATTGACCTCACCCTCGAATTTGGATGTTCATACAGCCATTCTCACAGTCATTGCCAAATACAGTGAGCAGTGGCCGGAAGTTGCGAATTTGTGAGTATTTTGTTTGTTTGTGTGCTTTGAACATATGTGTTTATTTGATAAATTGTATCACCATAAAGAGGAAATCGATTTTTTTTATATTTTCGTTTCAAAAGTCGTTTTAACAAGTTATTTAATAATAATAAAATGTGATAATTATATGGGAATTTTTAACTTTATTTTTTATTGAAACGTAAATTTCATTCAATTTGAACTTTTAATTTCACTATACTCCCAATATTAATTATAATATTAAAAATCAACATATTTCTTTGTAATAGCGAAAAAAATGATCTCAGAAATTGACATTTTGACAAAGCAAAACCACGAAATTAGTTTAAATATAGTTAAACGGATTTATTGTTGTTATTTATTTCATTTAATCATCTGTATGTATTATATCAAGCATATATAATTCTAATTAAAAATGCACAATCAAACCTTTCTATTTAATGGTCAGATTCAAACTAATTAAAATATCTTGAAGAAATATTAAATTTCATAGTAACTTAAATTACGATACAATGAAAGAGCTAATCATACAATTTGTATTTATTAACTATACATTTAAATGGAGATTATGTATTTTGTGGTATGTTAAAACATCAGTTTCGTGTTTGCAGTATACAAAATGTCTAAGTTTAGGTATAAAACATTGAATTGTACTATTTATAGCTCACTATCACAATTGACTAGACGTGTCCCTTGACAGTGTAATCTTTCACTTCAATTGATGTTCATCATATCGTTCGCTCAAGTGTCTTTTTTTAATTATTATGATATTTAACGTTTGTGAACATTTTAACGTGCAATAAGTTTAAACTAAGTCCATACAATATCTTTTGTATAATTTTATAACAAATGTTCTTTTCAAAGTTGAAGAATTGCACTGTATTACAATATTTCCGCATGAAATATTTTAGCGTAACTCTTTCCCTTGTTGGACCACTTGCCGAGCTGAGCGAATTATTGTGCTAAGAATAATAACAGTAATGATTATTGCCCGCAATATAACAACAGAACAAAGTAAAGCATTTCTTGTCGAGGTGGTCTCCTCTGGTTTGCGAATTCCAGTGGCGCTAACCAGTGTTTGATATATAGTATGTAATTTCATTTATGTTGAGGGTGGCAAATTGTGATTTGTACCTATTTTCAAGATTTTCCGCGACACTGCTTTAAATTGCGTTACGTTGGGGTTATTTGTGCGAAATTAAAACGCCAACGCGGATTTATGGTGGCTCTAAATGCAATTCAACACCGGCCCAGAAATATAATTTACTTCTATTATTTCCGCAACAGTGCACAACAATTTACAGTTACAAACACTTTGTTCTGGGAAATTATGATTTAATCTCGTAACACTTTTCATCTCTAAATTGTGTGCCTTTCTCCACTTGGAGTCAAAGTAATTTAATTATTACACTTTTAACATTTTTTCTTTGCTCATTTCAGCCGGAAAATCGCTAATGAAAATTTCGTAAATTACCCAAACTATGACTACTTAGCTGATATAGAGGACTTTCTCCTAGAGGTGGATGAAATTTCAACCAAAGAAATCCTTGTTCTGATCGGAGAAGAGCTGATCAATTTTAATTTCAATGGACTTATGGAACGAGGTTTTCGATGTCTTGGCACTGATCTTCAGGAAATGCTGGAATCCCTAAACAGTGTCTATGATGTTCTCAAGCTCCAGGATGACAACTCAGATGACATTGGATTTGTTTGCAGTGGAGAAGGAGAGCTAATTTTCACCACAGAAAGACCAATTGTCGCTTGGCTTTTATTAGGATCTCTAAAATCTTTAATTCGTCTACTTTTTAACCTGGAAATTAATATTTCCATGGAACCAGAACCGAAAGATACAAAACGGTACCGATATCTATTTGACATGGCATCAATTGAGGAGAAAGCTTTACAGGAAACACAAATGGAAACTGCAAATTCACTCGATGTGAATTCTTTAATGCTTTATAGATTCTTTCCCTGGCATTTTATCATTAACCGTAAAATGGAGTTTGTCCAATTGGGACCAGGATTCAGTAAGATTATCAAGGAGTATATGAAGACACATGGTCGTTTGGCGACTACTTATCTACAGTTTAAGAGACCTAAGGAGTTGACGGTAAATTTCCGGGAGATTAGTCGTCGTACCAACACTCCTTTCATGATCTCCATAAGGGCTCCACCAGGTTGCGTAAATTTCACGGCTAAAGACCTGGACATCAAAGGACAAATGGTCTTTTGCCAGGAGACTGACAGTCTACTTTTTATTGGCTCTCCTTTCCTCGACAGCTTGGAGGGTTTGACTAATAACGGGCTCTTCATCTCAGACATTCCCCTTCACGACGCCACAAGAGAGGTGATTCTGGTTGGGGAACAAGCCCGTGCACAAGATGGCCTAAGACGGCGCATGGACAAGTTGAAATCTTCCATCGAAGAGGGTAACTCGGCTGTCATCAAAGAAAGAAAGAAGAACGTCAGCCTCTTGCATTTGATTTTCCCCGCGGAAATTGCCGAAAATCTTTGGGATGGGTCCACCGTGGATGCAAAAACTTATTCCGAAGTCACTCTACTCTTCAGCGATATTGTCGGCTTCACCAGTGTCTGCTCCACAGCTTCTCCATTCATGGTTGTCAACATGCTGGAGAGCCTCTATCGGGATTTCGATGAATTCTGCGGATACTTTGACAATTATAAAGTAGAAACAATTGGAGACGCATATTGTGTAGCTGGTGGACTCCACCGCACCAACGTATTTGATGCCCACAAGGTCGCATGGATGGCTCTCAGAATGCTGGACGTCTGCTCTAGTCATAATACGCACGACGGAAAGCACATTCAGGTATCGATTAATATTAATTTCTTAATTGATAAAATACATTTCCTAATTATGGTTGAATTAATTGGAGGTAATTAAATGAAGTTAAAGAGGACACTATCAAGCAAAGAGTATAATTCCTGAATTCGCGTGACAGCAATTGTAGTTGATTGATAGTTAGTAATTCATTTTGAACACGAAGGGTTTTGTTTCCACTACTATAAATAGCTTATAGATAATATTATGTTTTTATAATTTACTCAAAGTATAAAAAAATTATTTACTTTAATAAAATTGCAAATTAAAAATTATTATTTTAATTATTCTAAAGAACCATTTTACCATTATATACAATAATATAATAATGATTTATTACATAAAACTACATTTAAATAATGTTTCAAAATTAGAAATAATAAGATTATATAGATATTTTTAAGACCGTCTGGAATTATTCTCTTTCCACCCATAAAACTCAAAAAATTTATCAAATTTATCTGGAGAAAGTGATTTTAGCAGCAATGTGTGAATTTTTTAATATATAAAACTACAAAAATATTTAATATAATTCATATTAGATTAAAAAATAATTTTCATTGAATTTCAATGGCGGAAATAAAGCCCTCAATTGATTACCATATTTCATTTTTCTAACAACTTTATTGGATGATTCAAAATGTATTATATAATACTTTAATTTATTGTAGATGAGAATCGGACTGCACACTGGCACGGTGTTGGCTGGAGTCGTTGGCAAGAAGATGCCGCGCTACTGCTTGTTTGGCAACAATGTCACCATAGCCAATAAATTTGAATCGGCTAGTGAAGCGGGAAAGATAAATATGAGTAGAACCACACTCGAGTAAAGAAAGTGATTTATGCATCAAAGATCCAGCCTCTAAATTTCCCATTTCATTTCAGACAATTGACCAAGCACCCGGGCTTCAATTTCGAGTACACGGAACGGGAGCCGGTGGATTCGCCCCATCCGGAAGTTCGGCACAGCTTCTTCCTGACGGGCTATAAACATCCCAGCGCCCCAGAAGGTGCCAATTTGGAGCAAAATATTGCCGAGGCCATGAAAGAGATTGACTCCATCATGAGCAAATAGATGTTACGGGCCATTGGCCAATTATTCGATGTCAAAACCAAATACACATTGCAAACTTAATTGTTTATTTGTAGTGTCGTTGTAAAATGAAAACCTCTCTCTCCCTGTCCATAAAATGGTGTAGAAATAAATTGCTTTCCGTTTAACCTGAAATATCAAATCCATCATTTAACTATCCATCTTTCACTCGTCTACTTTATCACTTTAGCTTTGTTGGTTCAGTTCGGGTTTGATGCTTTGGACATGACTTGGAAATGTCTATTAATCTCTCGCATTCCAACCTCTTCATAACCGAATTTCATAAATTATGTAACACGATGCCAAGGATTCGCACATAGCGTTCCAATACCCACCCAAATACCGCTTCGTACGTGCCATGTTCATGAAATTTTGATTAATTTCCAACACCATCGAGCGCAACAGATGGCTGATTCTTCATATTTCGACCGGGACGAGTTTAGAGGATTATCCTGATTAAGTGTTTGGACGACTCATTTTATCCTCCTTGCAATCATTATTATCATAATAACTAAATGATAATTTAAATTAATTTAGTGTGAAAATTGCCTGTAAATCTAATTAATTTGACTTTCTGTAAATGTAATTTCTAGTATCCTACAAGTGTTCTATGATTTTTGGTCAAAAAATTTATCAAAAATTATAATATTTTTTCTCTTAATCAATATGAATTTATATAAAATAATTACAAAAATCGAACATTTTCTAATTAAATATTTCATAACATCCCGACCGACGGCATTAAAAGTACTGATTTATTTTATTTATTTTATTTATTTTAT